>PVJD01019735.1:0-11032 GCA_004026545.1 Mormoops blainvillei
AGGTGGAGGAGGGCAAAGGGGCACAAATGGGGATGGAAAGAGACTGTTTAAGGTGATGGGTGCATGATGCAGTGTGCAGATGATGTTTGTTGAGTTGTACACTTGAAACCTATATGGTTTTATAAACCAATGTAACCCAAATAAATTCAATAAAAGTTAACCTCTTCTGATATATGCAATACTCTTTTTTCTTTGCATTTATTATGTGTTAACAAAATATTCAAAATTAGAGGTGTAAAGCCGTATCACTCTGATACATTCATGCTTATGATTACTATTCTTTAAATTTATTTTGCCAAAGGCAGGTACATATCTTGGCTTACTAGCTCAAGTACTAGTCTCAGTACTCTCATCTGTAAAATGAGGGTGATGATCTCTGTCTGTGATTTGCTGGCATCTCTGGATCTAATGGTATTTGAAAAGTAATATTTTTAAAAGGAACTTATATAATATGATTTAGAGTTAACTTTCTAATTTTTTTAGTTTCTTTCCAGCTATAAGGTTGTTTTGAAAATGGAACCCTAAAATAAACAGAGAAATCAACAAAAGCACGGTCCTTGTAATATTGGAAGTAGTCCAAAGACTTTAAACCTATCTTCAGTTATGCACAATGCAAAGAAGAGGGCAAGTTGGTTGTCAAATTCCTGTAGAGGGTTTTTTTTAGCTGTAAATATTCCAGCAAATGGCACCAAAATTTGGATTAAAACACACTTCATATTCGCCTTTTCATTCAAGTGTTTTTCTTAACTTTGGAAATGTATAAAATCTATGGAGATATATATGTCACATATTAAATTTTGTTTGATTCTATGTTTAGTATTGAAACTAATTAAAATGTAAATACTGATGAACCGTTGGCTGTGTGTAAGACGTTTCTACAAGTGATCAAACAAACCTGAATGGTAACTTTGACCAGAGGTCATGTAAGCCACATAACAGACAAAAGAAGATACAAAAATATCTTCTTACACTGCAAAGCAACAGAAAATGTAGTTTGCATAGTTTTTCAAAATATCTTGAAATTTGAGCCTGTGTTTCCTTTAAAAACTCAGAAAAATATGGATTTGAGAGTATTTTCTTACATTTCTGATTAGAGTCCCAAAACATATAATACTCGTTGCTAAAAAAGAATTATATTAGCTTAATAACAGGTATTCTGTGGGAAAAAATAATATGGGAATGAATGTTGCTCACTCTGTAATATGAGAGTTCAGACTTAGACCAAACACCTTACGTCTGAAGAGTTCAAATCAGAAAAATCCAATTTACCAAATAACTAAATACCTCAAAAACTCATAAAACTGCTGATTTAACTTTGACTTTGCTGCCAAACATGCAGGACACTTAAACTTGCTAAAGGAAATTCAGGGCAAAGGATAAGTCTGGGACATGTGAGCTCATCCTTTCTTGGTTTATGGCCAAAATCTTTGGTGGTTGTTTTCATAGTGGCTATGGTTCGCTAAGTCCTGCTGGGGTAAAAATTTCTGGGTTTATCATCTCCGCATCAAACAAAAGTCTTTTTTTAAACAGCAATTTAGAGTGACTTTTTAAAATGGAGAATATTCAACTTATTCTTTTTGGTCACATATTATATTTTTTACTTTTAAATATAAAAATGGATTATTTAGCTATTTATACCTGGATTACACAGTCTCACTCTGTTTCTAATTATTGGTCTTTTTTAACTCACTTATGTTTGCCATTTAGATGCTAAAAAAGTATTTTTTGTAAACAGACTTACACCAAACGCTGTGGACCTTGTAACATTCACCATAAGGGTACATGAAGGACTTGAGCATCTTATAATACTCTTTCAAGCTTCTGTACCTAAACCAGTCCATACTAAAAGGAGTTTTATCGTGCTCAATTATTAAAAAAAACCCCAAAATGTGTTACAGGGAGAAAGACTATACATAAAGTGAGAGAACAAACTCTTTAAAATTGCAAGTTTTTGCATCACTTACATGGGTCAGTAATTGCTTAGAAGTAAAAGACTGTAATGTCAAAAGCAATATTAGTGGTGGAAAGAGTAAAAATGTCTTCTATAACAAGATTCATTTGGCCACCAACAGTGCTATATTTCATCAACTTTAAAGTTAATCATTTGGGAGATAGTTTTAAAATTTAATGTTAGATGATCTTTTGGCTAAATATAGGATCAGAGCCATTCCAGCAAAATGGGTATTCTATTTAAGCCTGTGAACAGACTACAGGAAAACAGTATTACCAGAACACTGGAAAGATGAATGCAGAAAATGTCCAGGGACACCAGCACACTCACTCTGTTTTTTTACTTTAAATGAGCATGGGGTCTTTCTCATGCTGAGTTTAGCTCAAGAATCTCTTGCCCATCCATCCTCAAGCTTACCTCTAATGTTCTAGGATATCTCTAAATATTCACTTCTAAGGGCAGACATTTGTGCAAAATAGTCTTCAATGGCACTGTGGTGTAGTTAAAAAAATAAGTTTCTCAGATCAAGAAAGAAAACCAACAATACTCAACTTTGCATGTTCAGTGTCATCTGAAGTCTCCAAGGAATGCTAGGGTGGAAGCTGGTAAGGTAGCTACACAAAATATTCTAAACCTGCCATTTTTATGCTTGGCCACCTTGCTTAAGATGACTCCATGTTCTTCCCTAAATAAACTAGGTGTTTAATGTAATCATATTTTTAGTGTGCACATGTACTTGTGCATGCATATTCACACACATATGGTCTCTTCCACACATGTGTGCACTGAAATCTGCAACTATCATTCAGAACCTTATGTGTGTATCATGAATGAAATGTAACATTTGAAAATATAACTAAATTGAGGGGAGAGAGGAATGGTGGGAGTAATGGAAGATAATAAATGCATCAGAAAAGTACAAGGAAATTATAATGAATTTAAGTTAAAAGGATGCCACTGATCAGGATAATAATGACCAACTGAATGCACACATTCCATCTGCCATAGCCACAAGAACAAAGAGAGGGAAGATAATAAAACTAAGATAAGTAGAAAAAGATGGATAAACGGAAACTGTCTTAAGAGGCTTAACTCAACTGAATACTAAATTAGCAAAGTGAAAACCAAGAAACAATTCATTTTGCACCTGAGAATTTTCTAAGACCTCGGGGTGTGGAGGCAGCTATAGAAATGTCAGTTAAGGTAAGGCAAAAAAGAGGAGGGTTCATTGAAAATCTGTGTAAGAGGTTAGGTCCCAAAATGTCTCTTCAACTGCAAACAGTCAAGAGATGAATGACTCCTACCACATCCTATCACAAGACTTAATTTTATTCATTGTAGTGAATGAGAAAGGCAGCAAGTGTCTACACTAGAGGATACTATATACACAGCAGACAGTAGAAATAGTGTAATAAACATAAGGAGAATAATGAAAACTTTACATACTAAATGTTGATATCGCAAGGTTTCTTTATCCAAATGCTGGCAAGAGACGATAAGGGCCCTCTCTTGGGAATCTGACCAGTTCAAGGGGAAATGTATTTTATCCTTGGGGATTTCCTAATGAAACAAAGCTAGAAGATAACCAGATAGTGCTTCCCATAGTTGAAAAACCTATCCATGTACACAAAACTTTACAATGTATTCAAACAGTCAAGGGCTACTAGATATGAGAAATATGAAACAAAGTGAATAAAACAACTAAACAGGAAAAGCAGGAAACAAGCTTCCTAGAAGGAAGAAAACTTTTTTAAAAAAGGATTATTTTGCCCTGGCTGGTGTGCCTAGTAGATTGAGTGCCGACCTGCAAACCAAAGAGTCGCCAAAGGTTCAATTGCCAGTCAAGGCACATTCCTGGGTTGCAGGTCAGGTCCCCAGTAGGGGGGTGCACAATAGGCAACTACACATTGATGTTTCTCTCCCTCTCTTTCTCCCTCCCTTCCCCTCTGTGTAAAAAATAAATAAATAAGATCTTTAAAAAAATAAAAAGGGATTATTTCTGTCCTCAGAGACATAAGATATTATATTCATGAAACAAGAAAAGATGGTATGAGGAAAGAACATTCAGAATATATATAGTTGAAGAGCTGTTGTAAATAAACCAAAAAATCAATAAAATATTAGGAAGATAAAATTGAGAAAATCTTTCAGAAAGTGAAACAAAAACTATGAGATTAAAGATATGAGAAAAAGATAAGAAAAGAGCCAATTCAGAAGATAAAACTTGAACTACCTGAGTTAATTTTGTAGGAGGAAATGAAGCACCTTAAATCATTTGTGGAGGTAGTCTTATTAATTCCTAAGTTTTAAAAATTGTTTCTCTAACAAAAGTTTTTAGCCCTGGCTGAGTGGTTCTGTTGGTTGTAACATCCTTCCTTATACCAAAAAGGTTGTGGGTTCACTCCCCAGTTGGGGTATGTACAAAAGGCAACCAATAGATAGTTCTCTCTCACATTGATGTCTCTCTCTTTCTCCCCTCTGCCCCCTTCCTCTCTCTCTAAAATCAATAAACATATCTTTGGGTGAGGATTAAAACAAAAAAAAAGTCTTTAAAAAAAGTTTTTAGTTGTTAGTGGTAGCTTAGCAACAGATGTCCCTCTCTCCCATTCCTGTGTTCCACAAACGCAGGGCAGGAAACAACAAGGGGAGACACCATCAACAAAATAAAATAATTCTAGAACATTTCCCAAAATTGAAAGACTTGAATTTCCAGTTTGAAAGAACTCATCATTATGGCATTTTATTTTTCCATAGTAATGCTGGAAGTTAGAAAACAGTGGAACAATGCCATCCAAACATGAAGGAAAAATAATTTCCAACCTAGAATCCTACATCCAGTGAAACTATGAATTGAGTATAAAGGCAAAATAAAATATCTATAATCTCAAAAATTTACCTCCCATGCCCTCTTTCTTGGGAAACTATTGGAGTATATGCTTACCATAAACTCCAAAAAGGCAGCAAATAACAGAAGAGGAAGATACAAAAAAAGACAACAGGAAAACCAAGTCAAGAAGAAAGCAAAATAGAGTGTTGGCTGGTGTGGCTCAGTAGACTGAACAATGCCTGCAACTGAAAGATTGACATTCCAGTTCAATTCCCAGTCAGGGCTTGTGCCCAGGCAGTGGGCCAGGTCCTAGTTGGGCATGTGTGAGAGACAAATGATCAGATTGCACATAAATGTTTCTCTCCCTCTCCTCCTTCCCTTCCTCTCTTTAAAAGTAAATTAATAAAATATTTTTTTTTAAAGGCAAAAAAGAATACCTAAGATGGTGGTGAAGAGACAGTCTAGAATGAATGACAGTGTTCAGCAGGCCTAGGAAGCAAGCTGTTTATATTTAATCAGATGAGAACTATTGGGAGAGATTTTTCTGGCAAAAAAAGAGAAGAAACTGATAGATTATCTAAGATATTCAAATTTATTGAGATGAAGGATTGAGAAGAGTCAAAGGGTGAAGTATCTGTAGGTACATAGAAAACTGAACAAACAAATGAAACAAGAAAATTATTTATTCCAGGCAAAGCAAAGGTTACACAGCAAAGAAAAAGTAGCCATAGTATACTTCATGGCTTAGCTATAACTAGTTATTATTACACAGTCATAATAATTAAACACTGAATATTGTTCCAATTGACATTTCTATATGGCTACATTGTGAAAATAGGGGGTGGAAAGTGGCAATGTGTAGTTGCTACTTATATATGGGATGGTGGGGAAACAACTTTTAGCACAGAAAATGAAGAAGTAACCATGTCAGGATTTTATTTAAAATATAAATGCAAATAGCAAGACAGAAAGAAAGGAGTTGAAGGTGGTTGTCCCTGGACAGTGGGAAATGCTGAGTGTGGGGAGAGTCAAGGTGAAGAGGTCAGGGACAGCCATTTCCTTTTTCCATGTCTTACAGATGTATTAGTCTTTTAAACTATGTATGTTTCCCCACAACTTTTAGAAAACTAAATTATAAATTAAAAAATACTAAAACAATTTTATTTTTTTTAAATTTATTTATTTTTAGAGAATGGAAGGGAGCGAGAAAGGGAGGGAGAGAAACATCAATGTGTGGTTGCCTCTCACTGCCCCACACTGGTGATCTGGCCTGCAACCCAGGCATGTGCCCTAGACTGGGAATTGAACCTGCTACTCTTTCATTTGCAGGTCGACACTCACTCCACTGAGCCACACCAGCCAGGGCACTGCTAAAACTTTTTTAAAAGAACAGTCTGTAAAACTTAAGAATTCATATTTTAGATACTTCAGTTTCCTTCTACAAAATTAACAGATTATTGGTTAGTATGAATGCAAATTAGGAGACAAAAATCCCACAGTTTATGGGGGGAAAAAGTATATGGGAATTGCAGCATGCTAGAATAAAGAAAACAAGATTATGTTTTTTAATTTGTCTGCTAGATCAACTTTCTAAATGAGAAGTTAAAGATTAATAAGGCCCAGCAGAAGTAAACTATTAAACACAAATTATTTTTAATTTCAAATTTTGTGTGAGGTTAATAAAATAATACACAGCAAACTGGCTTTCTATAATACAAGCTATGAAAAAATAACTATAAAATATCTGTCTCACCAAATGACAAGCTAATTTCAAGGAGATAAAAGGGTTACTAATATATTAAATCTAATCATTTCAATAACTACGCAAATAAGGTTAATGATCATACACATTACTAAGGAACTTCAAATCCTGATGTCTTCTAAATTAAAAATTATAATAATTTAAATATAGTGATAAGTATATCTTTTGAATTTTAAAACTGAAAATCCATGCCCTATGTGGACTGAATATATTATTATTCAATTAATCAAAACAATGCTTTCCTAACCATTGTGGGTTAATTATAATTTACAGTCTCTATTAACGGGTGATGGTTTCCAATTAATATCATTTTTAACAGTACATTCCTGATAATTTGCTGATAACTAGTCACAAACACAACAAATTATTTCAAGAGTCAAGAATATCTTAAATAGACTGTCTAATTCCATTTATTATAGGTGTTCTGGGTTACCTAAGTACATTCATGTTAAAATCTAAAGTTGCATGTAAACTATTATTTATCACGCTTGCATGTGGAAGGCAGGGAAGCTAAATGTCATCAAGTAAAACAGGAGATTCCCAGAAGACAAAAAATACTGCAGCTGCCAAAAAGTCTTGTGTCCTTGCTAGCTAATTCAACCTCAATTTCTACATTGTGCGTGTAACAAAGAAGTTACACTGTTAAAATATTTGTCCTTGGGCATGTTTTCAAATGCATAGTCAAGTGAACTTGAGATTGTCATCATAAATGTGGAGCTTCTATAAAACAGTGCCCATAGCCTTTATTTTTTAACTATTTAATTGAATTTATTGAGGTGACATTGGTTAATAAAATTATATAGGTTTCAGTTGTACAGTTCTTTAGTATATCATCTGTATGTGGTATTGTGTGTTCCCTACCCTGAGTCAAGTCTCCTTCCATCACCATGTAACCCCACTATGTCCTCTTCAACCTCCCCCCACCTATTTTCCCTCTGGTAATTACCATGCTGTTGTCTGTGTCTATGAGCATTCACCCAGCCCTGAAACACCCCTCCCCTCTTACAGCTGTCAGTCTCTTCTCTATCTATGAGTCTGTCTCTATTTTGTTAGTTTACTTTGTTCATTAGATTCTACATGTGAGTGAAATCATATCATACTTGTCTTTCTCTAACTGGTTTACTTCACTTAGCATAATGCTCTCCAGGTCCATCCATGCTGTCACAAAGGGTAAAATTTTCTCTTTGTTATGGCCAAGTAGCATTCCATTGTGTAAATGTGCCATAGCTGTTTTAACTAATCATCTATTGATGGGTAATGAGGCTGCTTCCAAATCTTGGCTCTTTTAAATAATGCCGCAATAAACACAGCAGTGCATATATTATTTCAAGTTAGTGTTTTGGGTTTCTTTGTATATATCCCCAGAAGTGGAATCACTGGGTCATAAGACAGTTTCATTTTTCATTTTTTGAGGTAAATCCATGCTGCTTTCCACAGAGGATGCACCAGTCTGCATTTCCATCAACAATGCACTAGGGTTCTATTTCTCCACATTCTCACAAACACTTGTTGTTTGTGGGTTTATTGATGATAGCCATTTTGACAGGTGTGAGATAATATCTCACTGTGGTTTTAATTTGTTTTTCCCTGATGACTAGTGATGTTGAGCATCTTTTAATATGTCTATTGGCTATCTGTATGTCCTCCTTGGAGAAATGTCTATTCAGGTCCTTTAAAACAGCATACTTTGCCCATTTTTTAAGTTGGATTATTTGTTTTTCTCATGTTTAGTTGCATAACTTCTTTATAAATATTGGATATGAACCCCTTATAAGATGTATCACTGGCAAATATGTTTTCCCATTTATTGTCATTTATCAAGAACACACTTATTAGAAAAGGGGAAAAAGACACAAACTTCTGAGGTAGAAAAATTTACAGCAATAGACTACATTTCAAACCTAGATATGCAAGAAGTATTTTTAAAAAGGAAATTTCATTAGCATGGTTAGTTCATCAATAAGCAATTTTTGAGTTATTCAGAGAGCGTCTATCACATTGCCATGTGCTTAGGAATGCAATAAAAAATAAGGTCATAGTTCATGACCTTGAATGGTAGGAGTTCCTTCTTTTTCTCTGCTACATAGCATTCCGTTGTGTAAATGTACCACAGTTTTTTGATCCACTCATTTACTAATGGGCACTTAGGCTGTTTCCAGCACTTGGTTATTGTAAATAACACTGCTGTGAACATTGGAACTAATCAACAAAACAAACAAGCAAGCAAAATAGAACCAGAGACATGGATATAAAGAACAAACTGACAGTATCCACAGGAGAAGGGAATAATGGGGGAAAGAAGGGGAAGAGTCAAGTGAAGGAACATGTATAAAGGACCCATGGACAAAGACAACGGGCGGGGGGGAGGATTGAATGTGGGAGGTGGGAGTGGGTGAGGAAGGGCAGAGAAATGGGGAAAAATAGGGACAACTGTAGTTGAACAATAAAAAAAATTAAAAATAAAATTCCTGGGACACAAAAGCCCTGGGCCAGATGGATTCACAGGAGAATTTTATAAAACATTTAGAGAAAAGCTAAGTCCAATTCTTCTCAAACTGTCCCAAAAAACCCAAGAAGAGGGAAGGTTTACAAACTCTTTTTATGAGGCCAGTATTATTGTAATTCCAAAACCAGATAAAGACACAACTAAGAAAGAAAACTACAGGTCAATGCCATTGATGAACTGAGATACTAAAATCCTCAAGAAAATATTGGCAAACTGGACCCAGCAATACATTAAAAAGATCATACACCATGATCAAGTAGGATTCATCCCAGGGGTGCAAGTATTATACAATATATTCATATTATAAATGTAATACACCACATAAACAATATAAAAGACAAAACCACATGATCATATCAATAGATGTTGAAAAAGCATTTCATAAAGTACAGTACCCATTTATGATAAAAACACTAAGCAAAATGGGAGTACAGGGAACATATGTCAATGTAATAAAGGTCATATATGAGATACCTACAGTCATTATACCCAGCAGGCAAAAACTGAAAGCTTTTCCTCTAAAATCAGGCACAAGACAAGGGTGTCCACTCTCACCACTTGAATTCAATATAATATTGGAGGTTCTAGCCACAGCAATCAAGGCAACAGAAAGAAATAAAAAGCATCCAAATTGGAAAGGAGGAAATAAAACTGTCAGTTTGCAGATGATATGATAGTGTACATAGGAAACCCTATAGACTCCACCAAAAGCTACTGTACCTGATAAATGAATTTGGCAAAACAGCGGGATACAAAGCCAATATTCAGAAATCAGAGGCATTTTTTGTACATCAACAATGAAATATCATAATCAGAAAGCAGGAAAAAATCCAATTTACCACAGCAACAAGAAAAATGAAATACTTAGGAATAAATTTAACCAAAGGGGTAAAATACCTATACTCAGAAAACTACACAAGACTGAAGAAATTAAGAAAGGCACAAATAAATGGAAACATATACTGTCTTCATGGATTACAAGAACTAACATCATTAAAATGTTCATATGCCCAAAGTAATCCATATATTCAACACAATCCATATCAAAATACCAATGACATATTTCAAGGATATAGAAGAAATATTTCAAAAATTTATATGAAAACTTAATGGTCCTGAATAGTCTCAGTACTTTGATAAAGAAGAACAAAGCAGGAAGTATCACAATGCCTGATATCAAACTATAGTACAAGACCACTCCAATAAAATAGTGTGGTATTGACATAAGAACAGAAAAATAGACAAATGGAACAGAATAGAGAGCCGAGAAATAAACCCATGTCAATACAGTCAGTTAATATTTCACAAATGGGCAGAAACATAAAATGGAGTAAAAATAGCCCCTTCAATAAATGGTGTAGGGAGATCTGTACAGGTACATGCAAAAAAAAATGACTAGACCACCAACATACACCATACACCAAAATAAATTCAAGACAGATAAAAGACTTAAATATAAGTCCTGACATCATAAAAGTCCTAGAGGAGAACCAAGGCAGGAAAATTTCAGATAACCATGCAGCAATATTTTCACCAATACATCTCCTAGGGCAAGAGATATAAAGGAAAGAATAAACAAACAGGACTACATTAAACCGAAAAGCTCAGCAAGCTAAAGAAAACATCAACAAAATGGAAAGGGAATCAACCGTAAGGGAAAACATATTTGCCAATGATACCTCAGACAAGGGTTTGATCTCCAAAATATATAAAGAACCGATATGACTCCACACCAGGAAGAGAAGCAATTCAATTAAAAAATTAAAAATTTAAATTTAATCCACTTTTGTTAGGTAGAGCTGTTTTGACTCCCTGTCTTAGAAGCATGGCCTATTGTAGAAAAGCGCACCTGTAAGTTGTATGGAGTGGAGCCATATGTATTCACCAGTGTGGGGCAACCTGTGACACCACTCTGTGTCTGTTTGTGGAGGAGGGCTCAGAAAGGAGACAATGCTGCTGCCTGGCCTCTAGAATTTTTTTCCAAGA
>PVJD01019736.1:0-11030 GCA_004026545.1 Mormoops blainvillei
AATTGTACACCCACAACAGTCATGCATTGGTCTCTACTGTTTTAAGTCTATTAGGAGCTCACTGGTCCAACTGGGGTCTTTCTGGAGTCTATTTTCTATTGGAGAATCTGATAGTATTTACTTCATCCAGGTTTGGTGAATCCATGGTTGACTCCTTGAAGTTTCACTGAAGAATGGGTAACTAACCCTGGTCAGGCAGCTCAGTTGGTTGGAGCAATGTGTCTGTCTCTCTGTCTCTCTGTCTCTCTGTTTCTCTCTCCCCCTCCCTCCCTCTCTCCCCCTCCCTCCCTCTCTCCCCTGCCCTCTCTCACTCTCCTTTCCTCTCTCTCTCTAAAATCAATAAACATATACTCAGGTGAGGGATAAAAAAAAGAATGGGCGACTAGCAGCACCTCATATAGTCGCGTCCAATGGGGCTATAGTTGGTCCTCAGGGTGTTTATTGATTTTTTCAGGATTTCAGTAGTAATGGATCTCCCAGAGTCAAGTAATGTAAAGGTGTGTGTCTGTTGGATACAGTAACCTGCTGGAAGTAAACTTATGTGTGGCAGTTAAAGTGTTTCCTAATGATTGAACATATCTAATATCTAATAGTACCCAATTCTTTAATATGTACCCCATCTGTATCTCTTGGCTTACCTGAAGAAAGTATGAAGGGCCTTTGATATAACATTTTGTGTGGGCTTAAACAAAGCCTACTGCTAGGGACCACCCTTATTCTCAACAGTACAATGGATAAGGCTTTATCCAAAGTTAAATTTGTCTTGGCAAATTTTAGCTAAAGTCTTTTTTAAAGCATTATTATTTTTTTCAGTTATTCCAGTCAATTGTGGTCTCCGTGAAGTGTGTAACTTCCATGGATATTTAAAATCTTAGATACCTCCTGAGTTCCTTTTGGTGTTGAAGCTGCTCCACTTATCATTTTGAATGGTTAAAGGCAGTCCAAACCTAGGAATTATGTTCTTTAAAGGGGCTTTAATTATTTCAATCTGCCAATCTTCCCCTGGCTCCACACCCCTGAGCTGAACTTCTGCTGGATGTGTAGGTCCTAGTTTTGGATTATTTCTAGCACATATGGTACATCTCTGCACTATTTTCTGTATAGTTCTTTGCATGCTTGGTCATATAATGACCTTTTGGATCCATTGGAAAGTGCCATGTCATCCATAATGTGTACTTTGATGGATATGACTAATGATGCCTTCCATGAGTTGTTCAGGGATGAGAATTATACCCTGCTCATTGGCTATCCATGCAGTTTTAGTGTCAGACTTTGATCAAATCCCCATTCTTTGGTTTTCTTTCAGTCTTCAAGAGAATATTGCAATGGTATTTTGTCAAGTCTGCTTCAGGAATTAGAGCCATTATAGGAGGCTTTGGGGGATTTTATTCTTGGCTTCTAGCTTGGCGGCCTGATCAGCCAAAATATTCCCCTTCGTGAGTCCGACTTCTGATGCCCTGGGTAGTGAATTTTTGATGGTTCTTTTGGTTTAAGTATAGCTTCTAATAAATATAATATTTCGGAGACATGTTTAATCTCTTTATTGCCTGCAGTTAAATAGTCCTTTTTCTATCTAAATGGTTCCACAGACATAAGCCACAGAAAAAGCATATTTAGAACTGGTGTATATGTTTACTTTTTTATCCTTACCTAAGTGAAGGGCTCTTGTAAGAGCTATGAGTTCAGCTTTCTGGGCTGAGAGGTACCTGGTGGAAGGGCCTCTACTTCCAATATTTCTTGATGGGTGAACAGAGCATATCCGCTCTTCAGTGTCCTTGATCCATAAAGCTGCAACCATCAGTGAACATCTCCAAATCAGGGTCTGTCAGAGGCTGGCCAATTAAATCAGGTCTGCTAGAGTACACCTGTTCAATAATCTGAATACAGTCATGTGTAGGAGGTTCTAAGTTAACAGATAACAGAGAAGTAGGGTTTAAGGTAGAAATCAGTTTTCAAAGTTTCATTAGGATTGCCCAATAGAAGGCCTTGATATTTACCTAGTCAACCTGTTGTTAACCAGTAACCCCCTTTTTTATCTAGTTAGGGGAGTCCACAATGCAGGGTGTACACTGTGGTTGGTTGACCCAGGGTGAACTTTCCAGCTTCCATAGTAAGTTGCAAGTAGCTGCAACCACCCTCAAACATGTTCGCCAAATCTTGGTTATTATATCTAATTGTTTAGAAAGTATGCTACTGGGCACTTGATGTTTCCCAGAGCCTGGGTTAAGACTCCAAGACCAATGCCTTCCTTTCATGTACAAACAAGTCAAATGGTGTTCTTATATCTGACTGTCCTCGAGCCGGGGTGGTGAGCAACTTTTCCGTGATAATTTGGAAGAGTTTATTTATGGCATTTTCCAATCCAGACCAAAGGTTCCCTTGTCTTTCCCTTTAAGAGCTTCATAAAGGCATTTGGCTATCAGGCCAAAGTTTGGAATCCAAATTTGACAAAATTCAGCCTTCTCCCCAAATCCCCACATCTGCCTTTCAGTAGTAGGAATCACTACTCTGGGTAATGCCTCTCTCTTATCAGGAAGCAGGTCTCTCAGTCCTGTAGAAAGCTCAGAGCCCAAATATTTAACAGATGTCTGAGACATCTGGGCTTTCTTCTTAGAGACTTTATAGCCTCATTCCACCAGGAAATTTAAAGTGACAATTGTGTTTTTATCAGAAAATTCCTTTGTTTTTCTGGCAATCAAAATATCATCTATATACTGGAGTAGAACCCCCTCTTCCAATTGGAGATGGAACAGGACATTCATGCAAATGCAAGAAGCTATGCTTTTAATAACTAGGACTGCCTCCTTTGACAGTCGAAGGGTTAAAGAAATGATTTCTTTAGAGTTTCTCCAGAAACTCCTGTTACTGATAGAGTCTTTTCTGATAGCTCAGACAGGCAAGTGTTCAAAATAGAATATCTAGGCCCTGTATCTATTAGAAAATCCATGTTCGTACCCCATTGCCAAGGTTACTTGGGGCTCCTTGAGGGAAATCACAACAGGTCTTTCAAGGTTCAAAGGAGCCCCTGGGCCCCTTCATTCTTGATTTCTATCAGCTAGTTCTGGCATTTCATGAACATCCTGGCATTTGGCTCCCTCCGGAGTCTTAGTAAGTTTGGGGCATTACTTCCTATAATGGTCTTCTTCCTTGCAATAGACACATTGGCAAGGTCCCAAAGGAGGACATCTGTTTTTGCTCTCGAGGAACAGGATTTCTTACCTGGGGGGTTTCTTTTCCTCGTTGAGGACCTCATTTCAATTTCAAACCTTCACGGGTTAAAGCAGCTGCCAGTAGGAAAACCTGCTGTTTCATTTTTTGTTGTTCTTTTTTCTCTTGAATTTGAGCCCTGGTATTGAAGACTATAAAAGCAATCTCAACTAACTGTGACATAAGGATTCATGCTTAGAGCATCCTCTAGTTTCTGTACTTTCCTTTGTATGTCAGGTGCACTCTGTCTAATGAGTGTCACCTTAACCATTTTTTAATTTTCCAGTGCTTCCGGATCAACATTAGTATATCTACAATTCACCTCAAATTTTTTTTTCCAGGAAATTCTGACGGGTCTTCATTAGGTTTTTATTTTACCTCCTGAACCTTAGCAAGACTCTTCTGTTTGGGTACTTCTCTTTTTAGTCCAGCCATACTACCTCTGTCCCTGTTGGTGACATTTTAATTAGTATCCACTGTGGGCACTGCCTGGACAGTGTCCTCTCCTAATGGAGTACTGGGAGTCTTTGTGTGTCGTCATTCAGCTTTTGTCTAGCTTTCTCCAACACCATTGGATGCTTCTCAGAAGTAAGAAGAGTGTTAAGTAAATTCAGTACATCAACCCAACAGGGCTTGTGAGTAGTGAATATGGAAGAAAATGTTTTCTGTTTAATATGTATCAGCCTAAAATGTAGGCGTATTATTTTTCCAATTAAACAAGTCTGATGTTGAAAAAAAAAAGCATGAACCCAAGTCATGCCCACTGGTTGTCTGCCAGTACCTAAACATACAATTTGGATTTGCCTTAAAGATAATTGCCCCTCTGGGTTTTAGGTGGATCCCTGGTCAATTTAAGAATTCAGCAAGGTGTGGAAGAGGGAAACCACTCCTACCTCTTGTTTCCCGTGCACTTGAGGATCTTGTGGACCTGGTGGGTTTAGCAGAATCTCAAGCTCCTGAAGTTGTGGGGGCTGCTGTTGTGGAGTAACCACTGTAGCCTACCATGGTGAAGGTGCTGTTGGGGAATTTCATTCAGTAATTAACAAATCCTCCTTCTCCTTTTGGCCTGAATGAGGTACTACGAGTTTCTGAGAGTTCCCTGTCTATTGAGTAAAATTTTACATCTTTTCTGAGCTGGCTCATTTTGGTACAATAACATAAAAGATTGTATATAAGTTTTGTCTCATTTAATTTCCCTTTTAAAAAATAAGTTCAATTATAAAATGATGTCAGTTTATGGATCCATTAATGGACCTCATTCTCTGGAACCCAAAGGATATTGTGGCCATGCAGAATTACTGTATAAACTATCCTTTTCATTTTTTATGGGTTTATAACTAAATATTGCAAAATTTCGAAGTATGCAACCCAAAGGACTACACATAGGAATGGAGATAAAATTGCCCATTGTTGCCAATTAATCAGTTGGCCAACTTCAAATAACCAAAAGCTGCAGCAAAACCCAAAAAAATGAAAGCTAGGAGTGCCTCTGTGAGTGAAAGTACCTAACTTCTCCCTTCCAAATCGGGGCTTCACCAGTTAGAACGAATAGACTTTTGAATCTGTTACCTTAGCAAGCAAGAATGCAGAGCACAAAGGCTGACCAAATGCCACCTTCTGAGAGGCAACCAAATGGGAGAAGAAATAAGAATTTGGTCACTTATACTGAGGTACTCACCTAGAGGGATGTCTGTGCAAACCAGTAGCGGAGGAACCATTTGCTTTGTTGCAAAGAAAGACAAATGCTGCAGGTCCACAGTGCCAGGCCAAGGGAGAGTCCTGAGGATGGTCTGTAGGACAAGAGGCCCAGGCAGCTGCTTGGGCACATTCCTAAAATGACCAGGGGGCTGAAAAACCATGGGCAAAAGCCTCCTGGCTGGCTCACCAACTTTTGTAATTGATCCCAAGCTCCTATGCTGGAAGCACAGTAAGACTGATTATTAAAGCATCAACTATGTAACAAGAAAAGAGTTTATTTCCACAGGCAGCCAAATGAGGAGATAGGGAGAAAGCCAAAATCCATCTCCCCAAAGGGGAAATGGCAAGAGATTTTAAGGGGTTTGAAGGGGACCTTTACATGCAAAGGGAAAGGAAGTAAGTGATTCTAAATCTTAATGAAGAAGGTTAATGATTTTGGGTGGAAGGTAGTTATTTGCTGGAATCTTGTGTCAGTTGTGCATTGCCATGGCATCTAAGGAGTTTTCTTCCGTTACTGTAGGCTTCTTGGAGTCGGTGGTCTTTTCCATATGTTATATCTAGAGTCATTTGGCCTCCTGATTCCTGCAAAATAACTAAATCAACATCTTATGACTCTATCATTAGTACAATTGCTATCTTTATATCACTCTAGTATAGCTTTTTTAACCTATCCTTACATTTTTAGAAACTGGTTATTGCTTACAAAAGCAGATTGTTGACTAAGATTTCATTGCAAGGAACCATAAAGCTTCATTACAGTTAATGCTCACACTTTTACATTTCTGTCTTTAACTTAAAATTTTATCTTTTAAGTTAAGCTGCAGCTTCAAGATTAGCATCCATGTACCTATATGTTTGCAGTACATCTCCAATTTGTTCCATATAATTATTTTCTAGAAGTAGAATTGCTAAATAAAATAGTATTTATTTAGAATGTTACATGTGTTGATACATTACTGTACAGATTATGAAAGGCTTTTTTTAGCATCACCTGGGAAATTTCACATTCTCAGGCCTCACCCTATATATACTGAATCAGAAGGTCTAGATATGTTCCCCAGCAATTTGTGGAATACAGGCTAAAATCTGAGGTTGGACAGCATACTACTCCTTAGTGGTATGGGGTTGGCCAAAAAGCCCATTTAGTTTTTTCCATAAAATAAAAGACAACTTTTTCATTTTCACTAATAACTTTATTGATTTGGATATTTTGATTATGTCAGCTATCTTCCACTGTTGGCTTCTAGTGGGTAGAGGCCAGGGATACTGCTAAACATCTTCCAATGCATAAGACAGCCCCACAGCAAAGAATTATTTGGTCAAAACGTCAATAGTACCAAGAAACTTTGCAAACCACTTTTGACACATTCGATCAGTCACAACACCTTCTCCATACACTTCAGAAATCTTCTTTTTGTTTGCATTTCAGTTGCATTTTCACCTTTCTGGAAATAATAAGCATAATACACCAGAAATGCTGCTTATATGCTTCCGTCTTCAGTATTAAAATAGCTACAAAAAATTCACCGATTTTGATAATTTTTTTAAATGCATGCTGATATGACAGCTGTCATAATAGAATCTAACAAAATTGTTCTGAATGAAGTTGAAGACAACTACTACCAGAGCCATTGTACGGAAAAAACTAAACAAAGTTTTTGGCCAATCCAATACAAACCAAAAAGCAACTTAAATGCTTTTAGGACATTGTTTACCCACAACTGTATTTATTTCTTCTGATATAACTAAAATATGATTTCAGAAAATTTATAAAATCTGAAAAAGTAGATTTGGGAAAACAACAATTTCCGTAGTTCCCAAATTTTAACACATGATGGTGCGTTCTTGCCAACCTTTGTTTAATGATTTTTTTTTTTTTGCGATCCTTTGATTTTTATTCAAAATGCAATTTTTTGATGACTCTGACTTTCAGTGAACATATATTTACTACTACCTTCTATATAGCAGATATTTTGTTAGGCACTGAAGATAAAACAGAAAAAGACTAAGAAAGTCCTAGCCCAGTCCCTTGTGCTTACATTCAAGGGTAAGAGTGACAATTATCAAATGATGATATAATTAGATGTTAGATAATAATAAATACTGTGAAGAAAAAGAAAGCATGATAGGACACAGAGTGATTGCAGTGCTATTTTAGATAAGGTGGTGGTTGCAGGCCCCTCTGAGGTGATGAAATAATATTTGAGTAGAAACCTAAAAGAACAGAGGGAGGAAGTCATGCAAATGTCTGAGGGAAGAGTCCAGAGGGAAAAGCATTCTAGGCTGATGGAAAAGCAAGTGCAAATGCTCTGAGTCAGGAGCATGCCTACCGTTTTGGAGAGGGAGACCATGGAAGCTAGTGTGGCTGGAAAGATGTATGGGAAAAAACTGAAAGGAAATAAGAGAAAATAGCCAAAACACCACAAATAGGCTAAGTTATGTACATATAAACTTTGTAGTGTTTTCCCTCTTTTAAACCCATGTAACATAACAGAGCTGCAGTTTGAAGGATGGGCAGTATCTAGTGTCAATAAAGGAACAAAAGAACATCCCAGAAAGAGACAACAATATTAAAGCAAAAACATGAATGCTATAGAGATGGAGAGTATGGACTCCGTGGCTTGAGAAATCTGGGTTTGAAGTCCAGCACTGCAATTTCTATGATCCCCACATCCCCAACCAATAACTAACATGAAATCAGTTGGTCCATCCCAGGCCCTATCTCTAGGAAACCTAATATCATGTAAGGGTGCCTGCACTGATATAGTGCTGCAGATGCAACCAAGCAGAAGGTCCTCCAACATCCAATATTACATACTGGATAGAGTATTAGAGTGGCAGTGTAGTAGAGGGGAGAGAGGGTGGGCATTGATGTATGTAAAAAGTAATAAGCAGAAAGACTGAAACAGATGGGGAGAGAGAGATAGGGAGTAGGCTTTATGATTTCACCTGGTCTTAGGTAGAATTTTAGTTATTGGGTTGGCCAAAAAGTTCGTTGAGTTTTTCCCGCATGATGGCTCTAGTAGTGCTTAGTTGTCTTTAACTTCATTTGAAACAATTTTGTTAGATTGTATTGTGACAGCTGTCATATCAGCATGCATTTAAAAAAATTTATTGAAATTGGTGGATTTTTGTGTAGCCATTTTAATACTGAAGATGGAAGAAAATAACACTTTTGGCATATTAATATTTGTGCAGTGTATGGAGAAGGTGCTGTGACTGATTGAACATGTCAAAAGTGGTTTGCAAAATTTCTTGGTATTATTGACATTTTGGCCAAATAATTCATTGCTGTGGGGCTGTCTCATGCATTGGAAGATGTTTAGCAGCATCCCTGGCCTCTACCCACTAGAAACCAACAGTGGGCGATAGCTGGCATAATCAAAATATCCAAATCAATAAAGTTATTAGTGAAAATGAAAAAGGTGTCTTTTATTTTACAGAAAAAAACTAAATGGACTTTTTGACCAACCCAATATATCTAGTGCTTTTGGTTGTGTGGGTTGTTTTTTGTGTTTTTGCTGTGAGTCTGGCAGAACAATTCCTTTGCTCCAGGTCAATTCTGCTCCTCAACCAGCAGATGGCAACATTCATCTTCTAAAAAAAAAAAAAAAATAGCCTTTGGCTATCCTGTAAACCCCATAGGAAAAAAAAAGGAGGTAGGGAGTGGGGGAGAACAGAAGGGAGGGAAGGGAAGGAAGAAGAAGAAAGGGAGGAAGTGAGAAGGACAAAAGGAAGAAAACCTTATGGTTAAACAAGTTGTGGAGCTTTTGGATACTTCAGGAAATGGACATTTGTTTGAAGCTGGGAAACATTTTATCCTTATAGCACAGTTTTCCAGTTTAAGTCAGACAGATGGATCTTTAGGCCATTTAAACAACTAACCCTAAAAGTCCAACAGTAAAGAGCAATGATGGCATAATTTTGTGTTTCCCAGTGCCACACTTAGTAGTTGTAGTCAATACCAGCTTTCTGTGGCAACTGCCTTCAAAGCGTAACTTGAAGACCTCCAAACAATTACTCCCCCATCCCCACAGCTCTAACTTAATGCTCTCCCTCAAAGCACTTTTCTCTGCCAGATAACTGAGGCACATTAGACACTTGTCCCTTTTAAAATTTCAATTCTCCCTAGAGGAATTTTAATATTCACAGAATTTTAATGTTATGAAGTTATAAAATCTAATTTTTGCTTTCTAAAAGAAAGAGGTCTGAGAGTAACTTTCTCATGATCATATACATCTAGTTACTGGCAGAGTGAAGGGAACAAGGCCTAGGTCCCTGACCTTCTGCCCAGTGTATGCTTTCTGGATGTTTGTTTGTGTTTTGCTATATCATCGGGCTTTTTAAAAGAATATATACCCTAATAAAAGTAGAAACTAGGTACAGTGTTATGGAAACTCTCTGTACTATTCGCTCAGTTTTTTTTTTGTAAATCTAAACATGTTCTTGAAAATAAAACTTATTTTAAAATAGAAAGAACATACACTTTACTATCTAAAACTTGCTTTAAAGTGTTCCAGCTATAAATAAACAAATAAGTGAAATATGATTATAATAAATTTATAAATAAGTAATATACATGAAAATTCTCTAATAAAGAGTTAATTTAGGTATACATTATTATACCTTGTTTTGAATAAGCATACTAGACTCGCTTTTTAAAAAGCATACCCAGATTGGAGAACTGAGGAAGGAACATAAAGAAAAGGAAGAATGGAAAGTGAAGGATGAGGACAAACTTCTTCCAGCTACTTTCTCATCTAGTCTTGGTTCTTGACTGAAGAAGCTGTGTGATCTTAGGCGAATAACGTTTCTTCAATAAGCTTCAGTTTCTTCATGTGGTGAGGTCTTTAGAAAAGAGAGTCTTTTAGGTCCCTGCAAGTGATACATATTTCAGTTATCAGCAACACACTGAAATGTTTAAATTCCTCTTTGAATTTTCTGAAAAAGATGCCAGAGGAAACCTTAGAATAAGCCCCATGGTCCTGACCAGATCATTTCTTATAGCCAAGTAGCCCTCCAGCCTCACAGTTCCTGAGAAAGCCCCATGGAACTGAAGTACTTGGCAAACAGGCCTGGTAGTGCCCAAGGAACACGGCTATGTACTCCTGCCATGGCTACCCTAGGCTTTCATTGGAATGTTAGAGCATAGACTATGGTAGACATAAGTTTAAATCCCATCTATGACATTTCTCGGCTGTGTGTGACCTTGGTGAGGTTAGTTTTAGTCCTCAGTTTCTCCATATATAAAATTGTTGGGAAAATTAAGATAATAAATGTGAGTAAGAAGATAGACATAAAGGTGACAGAATATAATATCTTTGAGGTATTATTGAATTTTTGCCCTCCTGGGGTTCACCTCATTCACATTAAAGCTTCTAGTCATTTCTTTTTTTAAAAATAAATTTAAAAAAATTTTTAAATTTATTTTTAGAGAGAAGAAGGGAGGGAGAAAGAGAAGGAGAGAAATATCATTGTGTGGTTGCCTCTCACATGCCCCCTACTGGGGACCTGGCCTGCAGCCCAGGCATGTGCCCTAGACTGGGAATCGAACCAGTGATCCTTTGGTTTGCAGGCCGGCACTCAATCGACTGATCCACACCAGCCAGGGTGCTTCTAGTCATTTCTGTACTCATTGACTCAAGTGGTGGCATGTGGCTACCATAAGGCATAAATGGTAGGATCTTCCTGACTTTGGAAGGACAAAGATTTTAGGCACTGGTATGCTATTCCTTCCTTTTTATAGTTGAATAATATTCCATTGTATGAATATACCACATACCATATTTTGTTTATCCATTCATCAGTTAATGGACCTTTGAGTGATTTTTTTTCCACCTTTGGTTATTGTGAATTAAGTTACCATGAACATTCCTGTATAATTTTTGTGTGTGTGAACATGATTTCAATTCTTTTCGGTATACCCAGGAGTAGAATCGCTGGGTCAGATGGAGTTAGGAAGAGATGACTGTGATTAGCTCTCAAGAGCCAGGTGCAAATAAGCACATTAGAAGGTATTCAGCAGCAGCAGCCATCAGGGAAAAGCAAATGTTGGGTCCTAGCCTCACACATGGAGCTTTCAGGCGTGACCTGAAACCGGCCTCCACAGTCGAGGGCAAGGAAAC
>PVJD01019737.1:0-11024 GCA_004026545.1 Mormoops blainvillei
TTTAAAGTTGTCCCAGAGGTTCCTCAGCCTCTCCTCATTTTTTTTTTGAATCCTTGTTTCTTCATTCTGTTCTGGTGGAATGTTTATTTCTTCTTTCTGCTCCAAATTGTTGGTTTGCATCCCGGTTTCCTTCCCTTCACTGTTGGTTGGTTCCCTGTATATTTTTTTTATTTCACTTTTCATAGCCTTCACTTGTTTGGGATATATATATATATATATATATATATATATATATATATTTATTTATTTATTTATTTATTTTTGTCTTGGAGCACCTATTACATTTGAGGGGCAGAGCCTTAGGTATTTTCCTTGGCATGACAATCCACGGGACAATCCACGTCACAGCTTGGCGCTGTATGTGGGGGAGGGGTCTGAGAGGGAAAAATGATGCTTGCTTGGCTCTTGGCCGGCTCTCAGTTGCTTACCCTGCAACCCACAAGCAAATTGGGACCTTTTGGTACCCATTCCCAGGTGGGTGGGTTGCATACATTCTAGGACCCTGTGGGTCTCTCAAACAAACTCTCTGGTGAGACTGGCAGTTTCTCCTGCCGCCGCAAACCCCACAGGTTTTTACTGGTAGAGGTTTTGAGACTTTCTTTTCCCGCACTGGAACCCTGGGTTTTGAGGTCTCTCTCCCTCCCCAGTTGTTCCTCCGGGTTTATCCGCACACAAATGTGGGACCACCTGGTCTGCCAGCCACAGCCTTGCCATGCGTCTTCTCTGCCTGGGCTGCCCTTCTCCGCCCCTCCTACTGGTCTGGATGAATGTTTCTTCTTTAACTCCTCAGTTGTTGGACTTCCATACAGTTTGATTTTCTGGCAGTTCTGGTTAATTTTTGTTTTTAAATTTGTTGTTGTCCTTTTGGTTGTGCGGGGAGACAACGTGTATTTACCTATGCCTCCATCTTGGCCAGAAGCTCCAAAGTACTCATAAATTTCTTGTTAATTATTCCTTTAGTACAAGTCTGTCTGTATTGCAGATTTTTCTATGCTACCAAAGGAGCGTTTTATAATAATGTTATTTCACTTGTTCTTTGGCACTAAATGGGCAGCTATAACTTTTGTTCAGGTAAGTAGATCAAGTCCCCTTCCACACATATACCCTTGTAAACTGTCTAAATGTGGATTGAGTGCCAGAGAAATACTTGGTATATAGTGAATATCTATGAAATTAAAAATGATTTTTGTTCTTTTAAGTATTATATTTTTAATACTGAGTATACTATGTTTATTGTCCTTACCTCCCTACCTGATCTTTTCCTACATCTTAATCCCTGCACCTTTTCCCCCATTCCCCTCCTTCCCCCTCCTAGCTAATAACTCTCCAAATGATTTCGATATCTGTGATTCTGTTTCTGTTTTGCTCGTTTGCTTACTTTTGTTTTTTAGATTCAATTATTGGTTGAATTTATTGCCATTTTATTGTTCATGTTTTTGAACATTTTCTTCTTAAAGAAGACCCTGTAACAATTCGGATAATATTGGTTTGGTGATGATGAACTCCTTTAGGTTTACCTTATCTGGAAAGCTCTTTATCTGTCCTTCAATTCTAAATGATAACTTTCCTGGGTAGAGTAATCTTGGTTGTAGGCCTTTGCTTTTCATGACTTTGAATATTTCTTTCCAACCCCTTCTAGCCTGTAAAACTTTCTTTTGAGAAATCAGCTGACAGTCTTCTGGAAACTCCTCTGTGGGTAACTCTCTGCATTTCTCTTGCTGCTTTTAAGATTCTCTCCTTATCTTTCACCTTAAGCATTTTAATTACGTGTCTTGGTGTGGGCCTCTTTGGGTCCATCTTCTTTGGGACTCTCTGTGCTTCCCGGACTTGTACGTCTGTTTCCTTCACCAAAGTGGGGAAGTTTTCTTTCACTATTTTTTCAGGTATATTTCCAGTTTCTTGCTCTTGCACTTCTCCTTCTGGCACCCGTATGATTTGGATATTGATACTTTTGAAGATGTCCCAGAGGCTCCTAACCTTATTCTCATTTTCTTGAATTCTTTTTTTTTTTCTTGCTGTTCTGATTGAATGGTTTTGTTCTTCCTTACGTTCCAAATCATTGATTTGATTCTTGGCTTCATCGCCTCCACTGTTGGTTCCCTATACATTTTTCTTTATTCCACCTAATGTAACTTTCTTTTCTGCCTGGGTCTTTTTTTATGCTGAAGTACGCAGTGAGTTCCTGAAGCATCCTAATAAGCAATATTTTGAACTCTGCATCTGATAGATTGCTTATCTCCATTTTGTTTAGTTCTTTTTCTGGAGTTGTGTTCTGTTCTTTCATTTGGGTCATATTTATTTGTCTCCTTGTTTTGGCTGCCTCTCTGTGTGTGTTTCTATGTATTAGGTAGAGCTACTTTGACTCCCTGTCTTAGTAGCATGACCTATTGTAGAAGAGCATAGCTGTAAGTTGTATGGGGTGGAGCCTTAGGTAATTGCCAGGATGGGGCAACCTGTGTCACTGCTCTATGGCTCTGTGTGGGGAGGGCTCAGAAAGGGGACAATGCTGCTCTCTGGCCTCTGGAACCTTGCCCAGGGGGAAGCTGTCTCCCAGCACTTGACCTGCTATCAGTCACTTCACTTTCTCCCCATATGCCACTTGTGCCCTTCTAGCTGTTGCTTTGGCACTGAATCCCAGAGGGAGTGGGTCAGTGCAAGTAGTAAGTCCGTTTTGGGTCCCTTAAGAGGAGGCTCCTGTGAGTCTCGTAGTTTCTTCACCACCCCAGCCCCTACTGGTTTTTACAGCCAGAAGTTATAGGGACTTAACTTCCTGGCACTGGAACTCTGGGCTGCATGGTCTGGTCTGGGGCTGGGATCCCTTACTCCCGAGGTATCCCTTCTGATTTTTATCCACCACATGTGTTTGTGGAACTGTTCTGTGTCTTTGTACTTCTCTGCGCTTCTCTGCTTCTCTGTACCTCTCTACACCTCTCTACTTCTCTGCACCTCTCGTGCATCTCCGTGTCTCCACCCCTTCTACCCGTCTGGATGAGTGTGGCTTCTTTAAGTCCTTGGTTGTTGGACTTCCATACTGTTCAATTTTCTGACAGTTCTGGGGGTTGTTTTTTGATTTAGTTGTAATTCTTTTTGTGGTTGAACAAGGAGATGAAGCATGTCTACCCATGCCTCCATCTTGACCAGAAGTCTTGTCATCGTTTTTAACCATCAGTGCAATGATTTAAGATTGTGAGGGAGAGTTTTTTGATAAGGGTTAGTTTATAATGAAAATTCCTAGGACACAATCAAGTACAGGTTTATCCACTATCTGAAAGTAGCGTTCTTATAAAAACTTTGTAGCTGAGCCCTGGCCAGGTATCTCAGTTGGTTAGAGCAGTGTCATAATATCCCAAGGTTGTGGGTTTGATCCCCAGTGAGGGCACATACAAGAATCAACTAATCAATGCATAAGTAAGTAGAACAACAAATCAATGTTTCTCTCTCTCTCTTCTTCCCTCTCTCTAAAATCAATTAAAAAAAACCCAAAAACCAAACCTTTGTAAGATGAAAAGGCATGAAATGAAGAAGCAATTACCATTAATTTATAGGAAAAAAATTTCGAGTGTTCCCTGATTCTCAGAATACCCTACCAAATCATACCAAATAATGTATAGAACCAAAATAACATTGACATATAGTAAAAGCAAGAATGCTATAAATACACACCATGCTTTGTACACCCATCAGCACAACAAATCAAGAGACTTTCCTCTTTATCCATTGCTGAATGTTGACTAAAAGAGACTACTTTGCTACTAGCAGAACCAATAGTAACTTCGGCAGGTTTCAAGATTCTTTCGGAGTGTAAGTAGTTGGAATGGTGGATGCAGGCAAGGAGCTTGGTGGTGCCACTCTGGCTGTTTGGGGTGTACACTACTTCTGTGATGGCTCACAGCAAAACAAGTGTTGAACACTATTTTTGCTTTAACCTTCTTATCATAAAAGTAAAAATCCTCTTCAATTTTGTTCAGTTAGCAAAACAGTTATAAGAGGTCCTCAAATGACATTGTTTCAGTCAGCATCATTTTGTTATAATATTGAGGAGATGCTGTAGGAACTTAACTCTTATTTATATCAGTTAGCCTTTGTTAAGTTGGTTTTGAAATATGTTATTTTGCCACAGTTCCAAGAACCTGTTCACAGTGTTAAATGAGGACTTACTGTGCTCATGTAGGTCTTTCATAAAAGCAAAGTAGTGTAACACAAACTTTCAAAAAGCAGGGGATACTTCTACTTTAACGGCGAGCATATATATGTGCTTTGAGAAACTTTAAACCATCCATTTGTTGAGTCTTTCTGTAAAACAGTAAGTTTTTTAAATGACATGTTTTTAGTCATTGGATATGATTCCTTCCAAGGAATTTTCACTTTCTCCAAATATATGAGGACCTCTTTAGTGTAGCAAGGCCACACTTCCGGAGTAGTATGTGTCTTGATAGTTAAGTAATTGTCTTTTTAGTTTATAATAAGGATGTTACTTTCACTGTGTGATAGGCAGTGCATACATTTGTAATAACCAGTAGGCTTACAATTTAGAAGAAATATTCCTACAAAATATTTTCTGATAATGACATGTTAAAAATCAGATTCTGTTGAGTATAAAGAACTGACACCAATAAGTATTATTCTATACTGTCATGAAAGAATTTTCCATAAAGGAAAAATTAATCATAACTTCAGTAATTTTACTGTAAATTAAAAAAATATTATTTTTAGAGAGATGGGAAGGGAGAAAGAGAGGGAGAGAAATATTGATGTGCAAGAGAAACATCAGTCGGTTGCCTCTTGCGTGTCCGCAGCTGTTGACCCACAACCCAGGCATGTGCCCAGACTGGGAATTGAACTGGTGACCTATTTGTTTGCAGGGTGATGCCCAACCTACTGAGCCACTCCAGTCAGGGCAACTTTGCTGTAAATTTTAATAAACTGATGGAATACTTTAATATGTGTATTTATCTATATCTATTATGAAGAGAGAGAAGTATTTCAAACATCCTGGAAAAATACAAAAACTTTTGATGAATAATTAATCTTCCTACTCTGTTAAATCTTAACATTTCTTTCCTGACTTCTCACTGTGTAATGAAATAGCCATCACTTAGAGGTGATTAGGTTAATAGTGAATGAATACTAATTAGTAAGTTGTGCTAGCCTAGCTTCTTTTTACTCAGTTCACTTAGACCTAAATGTAGCATATTCTTTTGATTCTTTCCTTAATGCCACAGTTTTCTTATTCATGTATAAGAGTAAACCTTCCTCCTGTACCCTTTTATCTAAGGCAACTTTGGAAGAATGGAACAAATTTCTTAAATGAACAGCCTGGATTTATGTTACTCCTATGGAGCAAATGTGATATTTATGACTAATAATTTTATTTCAGTTTATTGTGGATTATAATAGTGAAAAAGAAACTGAGATTTTGCATCATGGTACTGTCTCTTTCTGGTTTGGACATGATATTTAACCACTGTATGTGCTTTATTAATGCCTTTCTCATAGGGAAGTTCTGAGAATTGTGAGCTAAGGTAAATATCTGGCACACCGAAGTTACTCACTAAAGATTACTTTAAAATCACTAGCCTTCTTTCAAGTGATTGGACTTGTTAAAATCTGATTTCCAAGGGAGCGGGGGCATTTCTGCAAAAATGCTCAAGGAGTTCCCCCACCCCCCAAACAAAGCAGATTTTAACATCATTCAATTCTTGGAACCCTGGCTGATTGTTTTCATTGTACTCTTGGTTTATTTTTGTACCTAAGCTCTGATAGGCACATAACAAGTGCTTTGTGAACCTTAAACTAAGTAAAAATAAATTGTTCAGATGAAAGGTATGTGGATAAGTCAGTTTGGGGGCAATTCTAGAGAACTCTCGCCAGAAGTGGTATCTTTGTTCTGATCTTCGGAGACTATTAAGTGTGATCACTGAGTCATACTTGCTGTTTTCTCTGTCCCCTGGCTATCTCTCTTAAGACCCTGAAGCTTGCCAGCCACAGGGTGTTTGAAACAGAGTAGGCCTTAACCCAGGGGGAGTTTGTTTATTTAAAGAAAAATAATTAAGTTCTAACATCCCAACCATGTCATAGCTTGTCTAATCATGTTATGGAGTTAGTGAGTTCTTTTCTGGGGGTCATGGTGCCTGAAGGTAACAGATATATTTGAAAGTAAACTTTTCCTGAGATTACTTGGAACTGTATCCCGTAGTCCCTAACAGAAATCCTTAAAAGAGTGGGAGGAAAGGGAATGCCATTTATTTTGCTAGCTGTTTTTTAATGGGACCCATTTAATTCAGATCTTTAACCCTCTCCTTTCTAGTGTTTATGATATAGATGATTTAAAAACCAAACAGCACCAACAAAAAACCCACAGTATGGTAGCTCTATCTTCATTAATTCTTTGAAGTTGGGATCAAAGAATCTAGACTCTCTTAAAAAGGACAGTATAGTTTCATAGATGTTTAAAGATAAAGATATGAAAATTGATGACTTTGTGTTTCGAATAATTATCATCTCCAGAATTTATCACTGATTTCTCCTATCATATTCTCTCGCAAATAAGAAAATCTGAGGCAGAGGTTTTGGGCTTGCCTAGGGTACCAAGGCATATCTGTTTGATGAGATAACTGTAAAAATTTAATCCTAAGGGAGGTAGAGGAGGAATAAGCCAGAGAGTTATCTGGTGTCATTGGCAGAGGGGGAAAAACAAATCCTGAGGCCCTGAGAACATGCCTGATTTGTTTAAGGATAGGAAAGAGACCAATGTGGCTAGAATGAAGTGAACCAGAGGGAGAGGTGGGAAATGAGGTTAGAGAGGTGGGGAAGGGAAATATCAGCTCATGATCCTATGCCTTTGTAAGGACTTTGGCTTTTACACTAGTGAAGTAGACTCATTTAGAGGGTTTGAGCAGAAGAACGACCTGACCTTTTTTTTTTTGAAAAGGACTAATCTGACTGGTTTGTTGAGGTAAGCAAGGGAGGTGGAGGATGGAAGATCAGATAGTAAACTACTGTAGTAATGCAGATGAGAAATAAGGTGGCTTGGACCAGATGGTAGGTTATATTGTAGATACCATTTGAAACTGGAGCTCCCAGGGTGAACATTTAGTGGATAGTTATGAATACTTCCGCACATATCTGGTTGACACATTTTTAAAAAATATTTTATTTATTTTTAGAGAGAGGGGAAGGGAAGGAGAAAGACAGAGTGACAAATATCAATGTGTGGTCGCTCCTCATGCGCACCTAACTGGGACCTGGACTGCAACCCAGGCATGTGCCCTGACTGGGAATTGAACTGGCGACCGTTTGGTTCGCATGCTGGCACTCAGTCCCCTGGGCCACACCAACCAAGGCTGTTTGACTAATTTTTAGTGATGTTAAGATTAATCACTAGGTTCAAGTTTTGTCAGCGGATTTATCCATTAAAAGTTTCCCATAATCTCTGAAGATAAGCAGGGTTGGGCCTGGTTAGTACTTGGATGGGAGACTGCCTAGGAATACTGGGTGCTGTAGTCTTAAAAGAAAAAAAAAAGTTTCCCATCAACCTTTTACCTAATGGTTTTAACAATCTTTGATCACTTTTAAATATCCATTATTTCATTAGGGGTTACAAAATGGTGATTTTCTAACCCTATCATTACTTCTGCATTTAAGTTTGGAATCCTATAAAAAAGAGCATTCATTTATGAACTGATATATTACCCTGAGGTATATTTCGTAGAGAAAACCAGGGTAAATGCTTGATTATTCCCCTTTATCGATTTTCAGATAATAAATTAGTGCCCTAGTAACTTCCAAAGATGACCATGAATTTTTATATGTTAATGTTTCAATCAATGGTAGTCATTTTTTTTGATATTGAAAGTATCAGTATCATTGGATGTTCATTTGCTCTTAAAACATGTCTGTAGGATTAACTACAAAGTAAATACTATAAAGTATATTCTGAGAAGTCTTCCATTTCTGTCCCTTCTACTGTTTTCTCTTATCTCTGTAGATAACGCTTTAAAAATGGTTTCAGTTTATCCTCCCCATTGCTTCTTTTTGAAAGGAAAAGAAAAACAAGTCTATTAATATTTGTATCCTCACAATTTTTTACAGAAAGAGTAGCATTTTGTGGAATACTAATTTAACTAAAGGATTGAAAGTAGGGAATTCCTGGGTTCCTGAGGGTTATTTTTGACTTTTTGAGACCTGTCAACCTTTCACTCCTTATGAAAGATTTTCTCTTATATTCTTAGCTGTCTTCACAACCAGCACCTCAAAGAACACAAGTATTTAAAAAAAGAAAAAGACCTTCACTCACACCATTTGGCAATATTTAGCAAAATTACACTATCTAGCACATCCCCTTCTAGGAGTCTTTTCCAAAAGTTGCACTAACAAAATTAGGAAGTGACATACGCCTTTGCACTGTTCTTTGAAGATTGGGATCCTGTCTTGATTGTCTTTTTGTTAGGGGCTTTGTTTATTGGGAAACAAAGCAATAAAGATGATGTAGTTGGCATTAACATCAATGGCGTATGTGTGGAGGATATGGCATTTTGACACCTTGCCATTTTGAAATACTGTCAAGTTAAATATTTTATCAATGAATGTTAAATCATTTATCAGTTTATTCATTCTTTCAATAAGTATCGAGCGCTTAACACATGGTAGTCATTGTCTTAGGTGCTTGAAAAAGATCAGTAAATAAAACCGACAGAAATCTCTGGAGCTTACTTTTTAGGTGTGAGAAGGAAATAGACAGACATAACAAATAAGCAATTAATTTCTTTTTTTCAAATGTGCAGCTTTAGTGCTTCTCTTCTACATCCTCCTTTTTTTTCTTTTTTCCAATCTATGAATGACATTTTTAACAATTGCAAGACCCTGGTGGGTGGAAGAGATTGAGGCCTGAAGAGGTTATAGATTTTTATACTCAGTACTTGTAATGTAACTTACCAAATTCTGGGCCTGTGGGACGATAACCTGTATTCCATCCATCCCAACTTACCCTCAGTCCTGTTAATGTCTTTTACTAGAAAGTTGCTCAAGAACTGTTTTGATAGTTCTCTGCAGTCACTGAAATTTAGATAATTATCATTAAAGATTTTGTGTTTTTATGATAATATATTCTTAATTACTACATCTTTATTTCAGAAATGACCATTAAGAAGTAGATGCCCAGATGCAAAGTGATGAAACAGCCAATTTGTCATAAAGTAAAATGCAGCTGTGGCTTTTCAACCAGATTAGTAAGTGTGGCCAACATTTTTTTTAACTTTATACTTATTTTATCTACTTTGAAAATCATTTAATAAAAAAACATAGTGGACATTTTAAAAACGTTAATTTGTATTTCTCTTTCTTTCTTCTTCTTTTTCTTAAACTGTGGATTATAGTACAAATTCTAGCATATAGCTCCAGAAAATGTATGTCTGTGCTATACCTTTAAGAACAATAAAGGTAATATTATAAAATCATAGCTTTAGAGGAAATATATGAAAATGAGTCAGTCACTAATACAACTACTCTTACAATTTTGAAATATTAGTTTTCCCTACCAGTCTTTGTTCTACACATTTGAAAGAAAACATAATTTTGATCATTGTGTTATAGAGTATGCTTCTTGTGTATTTTTAAAAATTGTTTTAAATATTTCTCCCTGGTGGAATAATGTTTGCTTCAATACAGGGTTCCTTATTGAGGTGACAAAAATGTTTTGGAGTTAGATGGTGGTGAAGGTTACACAACTTTGTGTGTATAGTAAAAACTACTGAATTTTATACGTCAAAAGGATGAATTTTACGACATAAATATATCAAAAAAGTACCCTTCAGAATATCAGATCTTGACTAGAGTAACACCCAACTGAGTAATGATCTTTTAGAATATGAAAATATGCCACACGTTATATACCTAACAAAAATGATTTGATCACTGTATTTTTGTAATGATAGAAATAATAAGTAATTTAATAAAAATAATAAAGTACTTTTATTGTTAAAGACTTACTGCCTCTTACTTAAGCATTGGTAATAGCAAATGTTATAATATTCTGTATGTACTATGTTAGCATTTTGTAACTTCATTTTCAACAGACTCTCTGTTTTGAAACTAACATTTCAACTTTTCTGCCTGAAATTTTTTTAGGAACAAAATTGTATCTGTTTTTCTCAGAAGAGAATTCCACAAGGTAAGAAATTATTAGTACAGTAATGAATCAAGTGTAGTTGAAAACAGGCTAAATTTTTATTGATTTTTAAACATTCCTTTCCTATGTTTGTATCTTTTATTGATGATTACAAGATTCTCACAAATGTGTTAGCAAACCTTTACTACCTCAGATTTTGCTAGAAAGACATAGGCTTATCTTATTTGAAGTTAGAATAAAAGCGTGTGATAAAAGTAGTCACCTTTGAAACTCAAATACTGCTTTTCATGGTCAGAGCTTATTCCTAGTATTAGTAGGAGTAGATTTGTCTATTTTATGAAAAGTTCTCTTCCATTGGGGCCCATCTACCTTTTACCTCAGTGGACATTACTTAAATGACTCTGCCAAGTAGAAGGTTCATAGAATCTCTCTTAGGGGCTTTATTTATTTTATTTTAAATAATTAAAAAAAATTAATTTTTCCATTAGTACTGATGGGTTTATTTTATTTTAATATATTTTATTGATTATGCTATTACAGTTGTCCAAATTTTCCCCCTTTACCGCTCCACCCAGCAGTCCCCATTTCCTCTAGTAATCCCCACACCCCCCTTAGTTCTTGTCCATGGGTCATGTAAATAAATTCTTTGGCTACTCCATCTCCTACCTGGTTCTTAATATCCCCCTCCCTGTTCAGTACCTACCAATTTGTATTTCTTAATCCCTGTACCTTTCCTCCATGCCTCAAACCCCACTCCCCACTGGCTACCATCCCAATGATCTCCATATCTATGATTCTGTTTCTGTTCTGCTTGTTTGCTTAGTTTGTTTTTTAGATTCAATTGTTGATAGTTTTGAATTTATTGCCATTTTAATGTTTGTAGTTTTGATCTTTTTCT
>PVJD01019738.1:0-11018 GCA_004026545.1 Mormoops blainvillei
TACTGGGTCTGTGAGTGTTTGTCTCTCTCCCAACCCCTCAAAACACCTGGTATTCCCAACTAAGCTCTGGAACTTGGGTCTTTTTTGGTAGCCAGGTCAGAGTGCAGAGGACAGAACAATTCCTGATGGCTTATATCAGGACACAGTGTGTTTGCTAGCAGTATCAGTGGCATCCAAATTTGAGATGGAGAGCTTCAAGGGAAGTGGAGCCACGCAGCCACAACAAGAAAGGTTAACATTTCTGATAGGAGATCAGATCTTTCACAGACAGATGAGAATCAAAAACAAATGAAGGGTATTGAAAATGAATCCAACATTTGAAAAGTCCTTGTCTGTCAGGGGTGGCATTACTTATGACTTCACTTCACTTCTTCATACATGGTTGTTGTAACAGGTACATTGTAAAGAAGCACGACTGTTTCTAGAAATGCAAGAACAGGTGACAAAATTTTAAAACATGTCAGAATTCCAAAGAATAAATATTTAATGATGTTTTTAAAAGCATTCAGGCTGCTAGGTAGGGAAACTTGTATTAATGCTCAAAGTAAAAGGTAATTCAAACATTGTTTTTTAAAAAGTACTTATATGTGCAAAGTGAAGAATTTAAAACTGCATGGCAAAAACATTTTTAAGTGGTTATTTCTTTTGATTAAGGAACCATTTTTATTTTACTTTATATTTTGAATGATTTGCCAGCAGCAGGAATAACTTTTAAAATTTCTTGAAAGAGAAAGGTCTTCTAGAATAAAATATAAAAACACATGCAAGAACTCAAAAACATACATTGATATGCAAGTAAGTATGCAAACAGTATAAGGTACTGTTGACTATTTGGGTAAAACCCAGTATGCATCCAGTTAGGTTTAAGGAGAAGCAAACCTGTCTGTGAGGATGAATGTTTATTTAGATGTATTAAATATATATGTATGTGTGTGTATATATATATATATGGACACTTTTTTTTCATTTTTTAAAGTATATTTTATTGATTATGCTATTACAGTTGTCCCATTTTTCCTCTTCATTCCCCTTCACCCTGAACCCCTCTTCCCACCAATATCCCCTCCCCTCTTAGTTCATGACCATGGGTCATACATATAAGTTCTTTGGCTTCTCCATTCCTATACTATTCTTAATCTCCCCCTTTCTATTTTGTACCTACCAATTATGTTTCTTATTCCCTGTACCTTTTCCCCCATTCTTCACCCTCCCCTTCCCTGCTGATAACCCTCCATGTGATCTCCATTTCTGTGATTCTGTTCCTGTTCTGGTTGTTTGCTTAGTTTGTTTCTGTTTTTAGGTTCAGTTGTTGATAGTTTTGAGTTTGTTGTCATTTTACTGTTCATAATTTTGATCTTCTTTTTTTTAGATAAGTCCCTTTAACATTTTATATAATAAGAGCTTGGTGATGATAAACTCCTTTAACTTGACCTTATCTGGGAAGCACTTTATCTGCCCTTCCATTCTAAATGATAGCTTTGCCGGATAGAGCAATCTTGGATGTAAGTCCTTGCCTTTCATGATTTTGAATACTTCTTGCCAGCTCCTTCTTGCCTGTAAGGTTTCTTTGGAGAAATCAGCTGGTAGTCTTATGGGAACTCCTTTGTAGGTTACTGTCTCCTTTTCTCTTGCTGCTTTTAAGATTCTCTTCTTATTGTTAATCTTGGGTAATATAATGATGATGTGCCTTGGCGTATGCTTCCTTGGGTCCAACTTCTTTGGCACTCTGATCTTCCTGGATTTCCTCAAAGTCTATATCCTTTGTAGGATCAGGGAAGTTCTTCTTCATGATTTTTTTTAAGTAAATTTTCAATTTCTTGCTCTTCCTCTTCTCCTCCTGTCACCCCTATGATTCAGATGTTGGAACATTTAAAGTTTTCCCAGAGGTTCCTAAGCATCTCCTCATTTTTTTTTTTAATTCTTGTTTCTTCATTCCACTCTGGTTGAATGTTTTTTTCTTCCTTCTGCTCCAAACCATTGACTTGCATCCCGGTTTCCTTCCCTTCACGACTGTTTGTTCCCTGTGCATTTTTCTTTATTTCACTTTGCATAGCCTTCATTTTTCCCTCTGTTTTGCAACCATACTCAACCGATTCTGTGAGCATCCATATTACCAGTGTTTCGAACTCTGCATCTGATAGGTTGGCTATCACTTTATCACTTAGTTCTATTTTTGGAGCTTTAATCTACCTTTTTGCTTGGGCCTTATTTTTTTGTCTATGGCATTCCCATTACACTGTAGGGGGCAGAGCCTTAGGTATTAGCCTGGATGGAGCAACTCATGTGCTGCTTTGTGGTGTTGTATGTGGGGGGGGCGTCCAAGAGGAAACAGTGCTTAGTTGGCTCTTGTGGCTTTCAGTGACTTCTACCACTACCCACAAGCAAATTGGGCCCGTTTGGTGCTGGTTTCTGGGTGGGTGGGTTTGTGTAGGTTTTAGGACCCTATGGTCTCCTCCAAGGAACTCTCCTATGAGGCTGGGAGTTTCTCCCACCGCTACAACCCCCACAGGTTTTTACAGCCAGAGATTTTGAGGCTTTCTTTACCCACACTGGAACCCTGGGTTGTGCGGTCTGTCTCTCTCCCCTATTGTTCCTCCTAGTTTATGTGCATGCAAATGTGGGACCACCAGCTGCTGTCTTGCCCACCCAGTCCTTTAGCTGCTGCCTTTCTGCATCCCCTCTGTTCCAGCTTCCAGTCTCTGTCTCTGACCCTCCTACCAGTGTGGATGAATGTTTGTTCTTTAACTCCTTGGTTGTTGGACTTCCATAAACTTTGATTTTCTGGCAGTTTTGGTTGTTTTTTGTTTTTAAATTTGTTGTTGTCCTTTTTCTGGTTGTGTGAGGGGGCAAAGTGTATCTACCTACACCTCCACCTTGGCTGGAAGTTACATGAACATTGTTAAAACCTACGTATTTACAGTGATGGTCAGTGTTATAGTATGTTTTTCAACTTGAAATTCTCAGTCAGCATATTCATATTCATATTTATATTTATATAAAAGGAGACATTAGTGACAAATTATAGTGGCATGTAAAGGGTGTGAATGTATTCACCTTAAAGCTTTCTTAGAGTACACATCTGGGTGAATGAATTTGAGAAATGCCAATTTGAACTTTCATTTAATGAATGCTGTTTTCTTTCTTAACAGTTTTATTATTATTTATTATTCTTGTTTATGCTGTTACAGTCAGACCAATTTTCCCCCTTTGCCTCTTTCTGCACAACCTACCCACTGCTCCCACAGTCAATCCTCACACCATTGTCCATATCCGTGTTTCATTCAAACATGTTCTTTGACTAATCCTTTTCCCTTTTTTCCACCATTCCCCCCTCCCCTCTGACACCTGTCAGTCTGCTCCATGTTTTCACGTATTAACAGTATTTAAAGAAAAATTTAAGATTAAAAATCGGTGTAAATTTTGAGAAAAAAAAGAAGCTTAATATTCTGGAGTATGAGTATTTAGTGTCTGTTCCAATATTAGTTTTAAAGTATATGTCATCATTATAATAATTAGGTAACGCAAGTCTCAAAATCAAGATTTCTGAATTATAATAGGCATTACAGGTATTTTATATGTGAATGAAAAAAGATTAAGTGAGAACTTATTATTCTTTTTAATCAATGAGACAATCAAGTAGTTCTTTGCAAATGTTTTATTGTCTAAAATCCAAGTCTTGCAAATGTTTTATGATATTTCAAACAGGAATCTGGAGTGAAAACTTTGGATCTAAAATATGATGCATATATAAATTCAATTTAATTGTAAATTTATGGTAATTTATTACCATAAATATAGAACTATGTATGTGTGTGGAAATAGTGGGAATAAATATTCAAAAGGTTATCAGTACTTAATACAATATTTTATGATAGCACGTTTACTCTTGATCAGCCCATGCTTATTTTCTGAATATTTTCATAAGCACCATGTGTTACTTATGAGAAAACACTACAAGTCTGATCCCTAAGGCTTCATTAGTGGTATATGCTTACATAATAATATCACAAGACGCTACTGAAGGTCATATAATGACCTGTGTGGGAACGTGCAGGTGTTTCAATGTTAAGTGATGAGCTCATGAGACAAAATTATGTCTCTTCTGACTGGGAATTATCTATGTTCAAGTATATGTGTCACTCCAAGAGCATTGTATGGAATTCAGAATTGAGAGCTATCTGAACTCTCCTTTTAGGGTTCATACCAAATGGCTACTTCCCACTTAACACAAAAGGCATATTGCTCACTTGGAAAATGGAGGCAGACTCTCAGGGAACCTGGAAGTGATATAAGTCAAGACCCCTTGGTTTGGTGCCTAGATTTGCTCTTCTCCAGGCCCTTATTTCTATCATTTTCTTAACCACCTTAGCCTTGGATAAGAATCACCCATTGAAACAAATAACATGGGAAAATGTTTGGGATCAAGGTTCAGTGAGAAAGAGCAAACCAGCAAAACTTCGGTAGAGTGGAAATGGATTTCTTGAAAAGAAAATATGGTTGATGAGGGTAGGTGGTATAAGTTTCAGTTAGATTTCTGAGGAAACCTGGGAGTGAATTTCCCCAAAGAGAGTAATTGTCAAGGCAGTTTTTTTTTCTGACTTCTTTATCTTTTGGTGGTTTTTTTACCCCCCGCATTGAATAGGCAGTGGTGGAGGGTGGGCGGGGGGAGGTGGTGGGAGGCTGTTGGCATACTGGGTTAATTGGATTCCACACAGCAATACTGCCACCAAGAGGAAGTAATTTAACAAAACCCCAATTTGTGAGCATTCTTGTGAAGCCTAGAAGTTGAGAAAGGTTTGGCGTTTTATGAAGTTAAGTAGACCCTAGCTCTGGGCTGATCCTCATTCACTTCAAATCTGAAGCAGTTGGGTCAAGCTGTCCTTGAGGCTGTTCTTGTTCAAGGGCAGCCAAAGACAATTTGGAGACATTTGAAAAAGCGTGTCTCAATGGTCATGTGCCCTATGAAGACATAAGGTGACCTCTGAGCTCTTTACCCTATTTCAGCCAAACAGATAGTAAAGAAATCCTGCATCAGGTGAACTAAGCTACCTGCTTTGTTGTAATATAGTTTCACTTGACCATATGCTGGAATTGGGAAGCTAGGTGGGTGAAGACAGTGCCTCATATCTGAAGTTAGAGTTGTGTGTGACAGAAGTGATAGCCCTACACCTGGAATTCTGCAGGTTCAATGATTTTGTGTTTGCACACTTTGATTTACATTAAAAGTCTACATTGGCCAGGGATAAGGTGGAAGCCTAAAGCAACAACCCCTTTCCAAGTCTCATGAATTTAAGTGTGACACCATGACCAGAAATAGGAGATTGTAACTATTGCCAACACTAATGACTGTCCAATCATTGACATTCATCTCAGATTAAAAGCTGTTCCAAAGTGAAAAGTTAAAAAAATAAAGCCCCCCAGTAGGAGACATAGCAAAGGAAAGAGCAGGCAATTTTCAGACAATAAAAGGCCATGAAACATAAAAGTCTATTAGCAGAGATTTTTCAGATTCACCAGAAGCAAAGCAAATTGTAATTCAATGTGTTTTCCCATAATACCCTTCAGTCTTCATCATAGCCCTGAACAAGCGACTGAAAATGAAGCCATTAATATCACCCAGTTCCTGTAATGATTTGTAGAATAAACAAGCTCCTATCAGGTGAGAATAATTGTCAACTGACTAAAATCTTTGAAGGTCAATTGGTAACATTAGTTAACCTTTCACATGGAAAAACCCTTTGTCTGAAGACTCTGCCCCTCAAAATTGAACTCACAACTACATTCCCAAATGAAAGCATAGCAGTAGCACCAAGGGGATTGTTCAAGTTTTCTTTGCAAGGATAGATAGTGTAGAGGGGCAAAGGATCCATTTTATGTATTCAGCTACAAGAGGCTCAGCCAAAGGAAGAAGTCTTCATAAGTCTTTGGAAAGAATGAAATTAATTCTCTTGAGTCCTTGTCATGAGAGAAGTCCATAACTTTCATTAAGGAAAAAAAAGGAGTGAGGAACTTCAGGATCAAGCCATCCTAGGTGACTAATACAATAAAAATTAAATGGAACAGAGGGCCCAGAGACATATGAAAGGATGTTCAGCATCACTAGCCATCAGAGAGATGCAAATTAAAACCACAATGATACACCACATCACACCAGTCAGAATGGCCATCATAAACAAATCAACAAACAAGTGCTGGTGAGGATGTGGAGAAAAGGGAACCCTAGTGCACTGTTGGTGGGGATGCAGACTGGTGCAGTCACCGTGGAAGACAGTTTGGAATTTCCTCAGAAAACTAAAAATAGAACTGCCTTTTGACCCAGTAATTCCACTGCTGGGATTATACCCTAAGAATCCTGAAACACCAATTCAAAAGAACCTATGTACCCCAATGTTCGTAGCAGCACAATTTATAATAGCTAAGTGTTGGAAGCAACCTAAGTGCCCATCGTGAATGAGTGGATCAAAAAAGTGTGGCACATTTACACAATGGAATACTATGCAGCAGAAAGAAAGAAGGAACTCCTATCCTTTGTGACAGCCTGGATGGATCTGGAGAGCATTATACTAAGCAAAATAAGCCAGGTGGTGAAAGACAAGTACCATATATTCTCACCTATAAGTATAACCTAATCAACAAAAGAAACAAGCAAGCAAAATATAACCAGAGACACTGAAATACAGAACAAACTGACAGTAACCAGAGGAGATGGGGGAAGGGATAACAGGGAAAAAAAGGGGAAGGGTCATCAAGAAGCATGTATAAAGGACACATAGACAAAGCCAAAAGGGAGTAGGATTGAGGTTGGAAGGTAGGGATGGGTGGGGTGGGGGGAATGGTGGGGAGAAAAATGGAGAAAACTGTACTTGAACAACAATAAAAATTTTTTTAAAAAGTATGTTCAAGATCTGTTCTTTGGAAAATATGTACCTGCAAAATTTAAAGTTTTTTTTCTCTTAATTGTTATGCAAACAAAATGGTATTTCCAATTTTCAATTAACAGAAAATCCATTTTTCTGAAGCATATTTAATGTCATTTGAAGAGGCTTATGTGATATAAGGCCTAAGAAAATGATGATGGAAGCAACTCAAACTGCAAGGATATTTCATATGTTATCATGTAAGTAAAAATCTGTACTAACAAACACTAAAGCTCTTTACACATGTGCCCACACATGTGCAATTATATAATAAAAATAAAAAAGCAGAATGCAGTAGGTCAAACATTGATGGTATACCTATTGAGTTCCTATGAGTCTCATTTCTTTATTGCTTTGTATTTGCTCATTTTACTGATTTTTTTCCAGGTGCATGTTATTATTACGATTTGATCAACAATAAAGGAATTCTGTGAGATTTAACTATAAAATAAACTATACTGTCGCTCAAGGAAAGTTAATTCTACTGGCAAGTTCACACTGTCCAGTGTTGAGTTAAAAATAAATGGCACCAAATTCCATTTACAGTGTGACCAAGATTAATTTGAAGAAAAAAAATGGAAGTGTTTAGAGTCTGTGTGTGTGCGTGTGTGTGTGTGTTTAGCACTGTGCTGAGGAATATAGGAAGATAATGATGCCATATAGATTAAATCTATTTAGCTCTCATAGATAGTTGTATATTACTTTTATAATATTTAAACCAGCATGCTCATCGATCTGCTAATAGTGGCTCCTTTGTGAAGGAAGAATTTGGGGTAAAGTGTTTTCATTTATTCTTGGTAGATTGTGTATTCCAAGGGATTTTTCAAGACACTTATGATGTATCTGATACCTCAGATTGGACATTCCTGGCTTTTCTGAGTTATTCAAGGGTCACTGACTGAAGGCCTGATTGATTCTGGTATGACTAAAGTGAGGTCCAGGTGTAAGAGATGGCCAGTGGGGAGGGAGGACTGAGACACTAGCTGCCAGGATGTCCAGGCATGAGATATCAAGTGAGGTTTGGTGTCCTCCCAGAGTGAGTGGGACTAGAGGAAGCCTGTAAGATCTCCAGTCAATTGCAATTACCAAAACTAAAGCAGAAATAGAAAAAAAAAAAGAGTTGGAGAAAGAAAAATACAGAGTACCGAAAACTGGAAGAAATTTTCAAATGGTCTAATTTATTTCTATTGGAATCACAAAACAAAAGAATGAAGTAATATTTTTAAAAATACTGACAATTTTTAAAAATTAGATCTTTTTCCATTACCATTTATCCTCCCCTTATACTGTTCTACCCCCCCCCCACTGCCCTTTCCCTCTGATAATCACCATAGTGTTGTTTTTTTCTTTGCTTAAACCCTTCAACTATTTCACCCAGGCCCCCAACGTTTCTCTCCTCTGATGGACATCAACCTGTTCTCTGTATCTGAGTCTATTCCAATAAATTCAATAACAAGAGACCTCAAACCACAGATCAAATAACCTTAGAAAATCTCAAGTAGTTAAACACAATTACAAACATACAAAACTCAATAGTAAAACTCCTGAAAAAAAAAATAAGAGAAAATCTAGAGGGCAACTGGACATACACACAAAAAAGATTCTCCCTGGAGAGTAAAAAAGTGTAAAATATATAGCAGACTTGTCAGACATTATTCAAGCTATAAAGAAATGGAGTGGCATCTTAATAGTACTCAAAACAGAAAAAAAATGATTAACCCAGAATTTTATACCATAAAACCTATCTTTCAAAATAAGGAGAAATTTTTTTCATATGAACAAAAACTAAGAATTCATTATCAGCAGACTTTCACCACAATTGATATTAAGGAAACTCTTCAAGAAGAAGGAATGTGATAATCATACAGTCAAATGGGATTGACACACAAAAAAATTGGAGAGCTATATAATTTGTTAAATGAAAGTAAATGCAAATGATATTTTTCTTATTTCTAATTATTTTAAAAGATATTTGCTGTCTACACAAAAGTAGTAGTATATGTAAAAGGTATGATGGCTGTGCAAAAATGGGAAGCAATAATATATTGTCATAGGTTCTTATACTACATGAGGAGAAATATATTATTTGAAATAAGACTGGCATTAATTACATGTGTACTTTTTTAATTTTTAAAGATTTCTAAAAATTAATTTTATTTTTAGACAGAGGAGAAGGGAAGGAGGAAGAGAGGGAGAGAACATCAATGTGTGGTTACCTCTCATGTGCCCCCTACCGGGGACCTGGCCTGCAACCCAGGCATGTGCCCTGACTGAGGAATTGAACCAGTGACCCTTTGGTTCACAGGCTGATGCTCAACCCACTGAGCTACACCAGTCAGGGCACATGCATACATTTTGAAACCCGGAGTCCACCACATACAAATTTAAAAAGGGATATAACTAATGAACTATAATGATAAATCTGGAATCATAAAAATACTCAGTTGTTCTAGTAGAATTTCAGAAAAGATGAAAAAGGAAGAAGTAAAAACATGAGCAAAATACTACCATAGCAATAATTACATTGAATGTAAGGGATCTAAATATTCTATTTAAAGACAAATTTTCAAACTCAAAGACATTCAAATACATGGAGACTGAATAGCATGCTATTAAACAATGAATGGGTCAATAATGAGATCAAGGAAGAAATCAAAAAGTATCTGGAAACAAATGAAAATGAATACACAACAACCCAGAACTTATGGGACACAGTGAAGGCAGTCCTGAGAGGGAAGTTCATAGCAATACAGGCCTACCTAAAGAAGACAGAAAAATCTCAACTAAACAACCTAACCCTACATCTACAAGAACGAGAGGAACAACAACAAACAAAGCCCAGAGCCAGTAGAAGGAAGAAAATAATCAAGATCAGGGCAGAATTAAATGACACAGAAACAAACAAACAAACAAACAAAACAAAACAACAACAAAAAAAACAATTCAAAGGGTCAATAAATCCAGGAGCTGGTTCTCTGGAAACATAAACAAAATTGGATAAAAAAAAGGAGAGAGAGAGAGAGAGAGAACCCAAATAAACAAAATCAGGAGTGAAAGAGGAGCAGTAACTATCAATACCACAGAAATACAAAGGATTGTAAGAAATTACTGTGAATAACTATATGCCAAGAAACTGGACAACCTGGGTGAAATGGACAAATTTCTGGAAACATACAATCTTCCAAAACTGAATGAAGAAGAAGTAGAAAGCCCAAATATAGCTATAACAACTAGCGAAATTGAATCAGTAATCAAAAAAACTCCTGGAACACAAAAGCCTTGGACCAGATGGCTTCACAGGTGAATTCTACTAAACATTCAAAGAACTAACTCCTATCCTCAAACTATTCTAAAAAATCTAAGAGGAAAGACTCCCAGACTCTTCTCATGAGGTCAGTATTATCCCAATTCCACAACCAGGTAAACACACAAAAAGAAAGAAAATTACAGGCCAATATCTTTGATGAACAGAGATGCTAAAATCATCAACAAAATATTGGCAATCTGGATCCAGCAATACATTAAAAAGATCATACAACTCAATCAAGTGTGAGTTATCCTGGAGATACTAGGATGGTAAAATATTCCCAAATTAATAAAGGTAATACACCACACAAACAAAACGAGGGACAAAAATCACATGATCACATCAATAGATGTTGAAAATCTTTTGATAAAATCCAGCACCCATTTAGATAAAAACACTCAGCAAGAGAAATAACAACTAACACCAAAGAAATACAAAGATTTGTAAGAAAATGTTATAAACAACTATATGCCAACAAACTGGACAGCCTCGATGAAATGGATAAATTCACAGAAACATACAATCTTGCAAAGCTAAATCAGGAAGAATTAGAATGACCAGGAGAAAAATTAGTACAAAGCCAGTGTTCATGGAGGTTAGTCCGGGTGAGTGGGCAGTGGAGAATTCACGGAACTTTTCATATACATTGGAGTAAATCTCAGGAGGGGTAGTACCTGTTACCCAACTAACCAGGCCAGGGGCCAGCAGCGACCAGCCAGGGAGCCTGGGCTCCCTCCATCCCCACCTCCTTCACTTTCTCCAGGCCTCTCACCCTGCCTCCCCCATCATTCCCC
>PVJD01019739.1:0-11018 GCA_004026545.1 Mormoops blainvillei
GTGGGGGGGTGGTTTGGGGGAGTGGGGGCTTTCATGAGGTGAGAGATACTATGTGCCACGGAAAGAGAATAACCTAAATCAGTATTAGCATAGCAACTTTGGTTCTAAGATATAAGCCCAGTGACCGCTGGTAATTTGCCTATAAGATAAAATATTTAAGAAAAAAGCTTATTAGATAGTGGTTTATACTTATAAAACAGTGGTTTTAAACATGTATTGAATGTACTTTTACTTATTAAATACACATACTTTATGGTCTTAGGTTCCAATTTGTTCCATGGTCATCAAATATAACACTAAAACATTAAAATATTGGTTTATGCTTCTTTAAAGATTTTTGTGTAATTCCTTTCCTGTGCAGAGGGTTCCAATATGAGATGGCAACATATGAGGCCCCTGAATTCACCTCCTCCCACAGACACACTAAATCAACAGATACACATAGAACAAGTCCCTCCAAAAGAAACCCAGAAACTAGCTGAGTGTGTGAATGAGAAAAAACCCACATCAAAGTAGGTGGGTTAGGGTGACATACTCTTGCCATAAACCCCACACCCGACACAGTGCCATACAATTGAAAGGAAACTCCCAACTTTCAGCTTCTCCCTGAGGACTGAAGACTTTGGGCCCAATATCTAGTACTCCGACTTTTGAAACTTCCACCTGATGGATGGGCCCCCAAAACACACAGCTCTAAATGCCAAAGGAGCTTGCATCCATGAGACCCACCCGACCATAGCAAACAAGCAATAGTTCTTAACGGGCTTTTGACAACTCCCCATGGCTATCCCCTCAGGGCTCTGCACTGAGGGGACGGTCTGGAATGCCCGCCTCCCAGTCTTTCCCTGGAAGAGGCTTATTTGTTTATCTTAAAAGCTGAAGCCTGAGGGTCAGTCTCCTCATTTAGCACATATCTAGGGGCAACTGCTTTCCCTTCTCAGATCAGAGAGGCCCTTGGAGGATGCAGGTTATTAGTACCTCCCTGAAAGGAGCCTGTGCACACATCTGGAGCCCTGGCTTTTGTGCCTGCCGGGCCCCTTGATCGCTTGCCTCTGCTGGTTAAGTGTGACTTCAGTTCTCCATTCTCACAGGACTATAGCAAAGAAAGAATCAATAGTTAACCATTTTTTCTGCCAGAGCTCAGTGAAGAGGGAGCCGGCAGAAACATCCAATTCCCAGTCTTTCTCTGAAAAAGGTCTACTTGATACATTAAGCGCTGCTACCCAAGGGTCTGGCACCTAGGTTTTGACTGCGATTCTCCCCTTTAGGACACTGATAGGTTTTGGAACATTCTCAGCTAGTGTGAGTCAGTAAGACAAAGGAAGTTTGGACAATCACAAAAGTTTGGGAGACAACCAAGAACTAAGGCCAATAAGATTCATCTCCACACGAAGCCACTTTTTCACAACTGGGAGAAATGGTTGTTTTATCTAATGTGCATAAAGAAACCCAGAGGCTCAAGGGAAATGAAGAAATAAAGGAATATGTTCCAAACAACAACAATAACTACCACCACCACCAAGATAAAACTCCAGAAACAGACCTTAATAGGTTATTTACCTGATAAACTGATAAGTGATTTACCTAATAAAGACTTCAAAGTAATGGTTATAAAGATGCTCACCAAGGTCAGGAGAACAATTTGGGAACAAAGAACAAATTTCACCAAAGAGACAGAAAATATGTGGAAAGTACCAAACAGAAACCACAGGGCTGAAGAGTATAATAATGGAACTGAAAAAAAAAATCCAATAGAAGAATTCAAGAGCAGGCTATATGAAGCAGAAGAAATGATGAACACATTCAAAGACAGGGCAGAGAAATCTATCCAATCAGCAGTAGCGTATATACACACACACAAAGAATGAAAAAGAGTGTATACAGCATTAGGGGCTTATAAGATCACACCCAGCCAACAAATATTCATATTATGGGGGTGCTTCACAAGGAGAAAAGAGAGAGAAAGGGGTTCAAAACTTATTTGAAGAAATAATGGCTGAAAAATTTTGTAACACGGGGAAGGAAATAAACACTCAAATCCAGGAATCCCAGAGAGTCCCACATAACATGAACTGAAAGAGACCCACACCAAGAAGCATTATAATTAAAATGACAAGTTAAGACAAGGAGAGAATTCTAAAAGCAACAAGAGAAAAACAACTTATTACATACAAGGGAATCCCATAAGACTAAACAGATTTTTTCAGCAGAAACTTTGAGGTAGGAAGGGAGTGGTATGATATATTCAAAATGCTAAAAGAAACAAACTACCAGCCAAAAAGCATGTTCCAGACAAGCAAAAGCTGAAAGAATTCATCACCACTAAACCAGCCTTAAAAGATATATTAAAGGAACTTGTTAGAGTTAAGCTGAAAGGGCACTAAATAGTAACAGAAGAACATATGAAAGTATAAACCTCACTGGTAAAGGTAAAAATACAGTGATATTCAGAATACTCTAATGTTGTAATAATGGTAGGGGGTAAATCATTTATAAATCTAGTATAAAGATTAAACACAAAATTAGGAAAAATAATTCTAACTATAATGATTTGTTAATGGAAACACAAGGAAAATATATACATTGTGTTATTGAAAACATAAAGCACAGAGGGGGAGGAGAGTAAAAACAGAGAGATTTAGTATGTGTTAAGAATTAAATGCATAAGCTTAAAATAGACTGATACATACATACAGACATATATAACATATATATGATATTTTATATAATCCTAATGTTAATCATAAGCAAAACCCTATAGCAGACACACAAAATATAAAGAAAAAGAAATCTAAGCATACCACTACAGAAAAACCATCAAATTATTAATACAAAGGAAGAGACAAAAGGAGAAAGGAACAAAGGCCTTACAAGTCCTTTATTTCCTTACAAAGGAACCATGAACAAAGTGGTAATAGTTAAGTCCATGGCTATTAACAATTGCTTTAAATGTAAATGGAGTAAACTGTCCAATCAAAAGACATAGAACGGCTGAATGGATACTAAAGCAAAACCCAACCATGATGCTTACAAGAGATTCACTTCAGACGTAAGAACTGAAAGTGAAGGGATGAGAAAAGGCATGCCATGCAAATAGAAGGCAAAAGAATCAGGGGTAGCTTACGTATATCAAGCGAAATAGGCTTAATGACAAAGACTGTAATAAAGAGAAAATATTTTAATTAAACACCTAAATTCCTTACTTCCTGAGGACCTCTAGAGACATCTTGATCAGGCCTTGGAAAGGTAATTACCATTTTGAGCCATATTTATAGGCCTAGTTAACTGGGGTCTGAACTTCCCTTTCCTTAAGATTCTGCCCCACATGGAAGCCTTATAACTTTTCTTCCACAGGACCTCTTTCAGTTATTTTTTAACTAGAGTAGTATTAACTACATGTTAAAAAAACAAAAACAAAGACAAAAGCAGGCTTTTTCTGAAAGCAGTGCCAAAGTTTCAGCATATTATTCTTGACTTAATTTGTCCACACTCCCATGAGCAGGAAAGAGGACATTGTGTGGTTGAATCTACAAGAAACCCACAGGGAAAGAAGGGGCCTGGCTCTAGCTGTCTCACCCCCACCTCGGTGATGATGAGGAGCCCACTGTTCAGAGCCTTGATTTCCTCATCTGAAAAATGAAAAGACCTCCCAGAGCTTTTTGTGAGTCAGAGAAAAATATGAACACACTATATAAATTGCAGAGGAGAAATTGAACAATGATGGTTAGTGGGACAGAGCTGGTCTACAGCTGAGCTGGGTTTGGCCCACACCAGATTTTTTTTAATCAGAAATTTTAACAGAAACTCTGGCTTTCTGCCTTCTTTTGAAAAGTCCCACATGGCAACATTCCAATGGCAGGGAATAGCAGCTGTCCCTTATATGTGGTATGTTTTCTCCTGTCCCTCAAACCAGACAAGGACACTACTGAACATGAAAAATTACAGGCCAATATCCCTGATGAACATAGATGCAAAAATCATCAAAAAATGTTAAAAGCTGAATTCAGTAGTACATTTAAAGGATCATACACCGTGATCCAGAGAGATTTATTCCAGGGATGCAAGGATGGCTCTGCACTCATAAATCAATTAACGTGATACACTACTTTAACAAAATGAAAAATTATTTGCCAAAATTTAACATTCATTCATTACAAAAACTCTCAACTCGTTATAGAGGAAATGTATCTGAACATAATAAAGATTATATATGACAAGCCCAGAGCTAACATCATACTAAATGTGCAACAATTAAATGGAAAGGTCTTGTAGTTAAGACGTGGGTGTCCAGCTTCGGGTACCACTTTACAGATGGGACATGCCAAACGGGCTTCTAATATGAAGGAGGAAGCACCACCCCGATGATCCTCCATGTCTCTGCTTTGGGTAGATACTCCCTGTGTCAGTTCAGGTCCTCCAAGAACCAGAACCAGGATGGATTGGACATGAGAGATACAGAGAGATGCCCACAAAGCACAAAGGAGAAAGGAGTGGGAGTAGGTAGAGAGAGAGAGTGAGAGAATTCAGACCATCACAAAGGTCTGACACCTGGGAAGGGAGGGAAGAGGAAACCAGCCGGGTGGTCGCACCATCATGTGGGCTTGACAAAGCCTACCTGGCTGGGAGGCAAGATCTGGAACAAGTGTTGCCCATCAGCACCATCCTGCATGGCACGAAAATGGCCACATAGTTGTACCTTCATCTCAGTCACCGCATGTAAGAGGCTCAGGAAGATCATGACCTCAGGTGAGATAAACCTGGACTAAGGTGGATCCTGAAGGAGGTGACATTTGGAGCTGCTGGTCATATTCTCTGGATCAGAATGGTACCTCTCCTTGCCTACCATGGGAAGAAAGCCAATGCAGTTGAGAAGGGCACCACTACGGGTAACTAAGGTTCAGTTCCTCTGGGGACCCTGCACATTTACCAATTTCCATCCGTCATGGTTTGAGAGATAACTCCTAGGGGCGTTCAGTCTCTGATAACTTCCAGGCAAAAGCCCTGAGCACCAGAGAAGACCCCCAGGCAGAAAAGCTCAGATAGATGCTGGAGGCGGGAGGCTCTCCAGTGCAGCCACAGACCAGCGTGGAAGTGACCAGGGGCACATATAGTGATATCAACAGCATCTGCCATATTCTTGATTATGCCTCCAATGCCGTCTGTGCGAACGTAAAGTTCTGTAGTGATTCTAAGTTCCTGCTGAATTTTTTTTGGTCATCACCAATGGGCATATTAGTCTGTGACTGGTCTAGTTCTAGCAAATGTGAGTTCCAATATTCATTCTAATAGCGAAGAATGAATAGAGTATGAATGATAACTGATAAGGTTGTGAGTGATGTGAGACATTAATCTTATTGGGGTAGGAGTGTGTGTAATTAAGGGTGCATTTAGAACAATCTTTGACTTTCAATAGGGATATACAGTTGCCCTGGCAGGGCAACTCAGTTGGTTGGAGTGCCATCCCATACACCAAAATGTTGTGGGTTCAGTCCTTGGTCAGGGTACATACCTAGGTTGTAACTTTGATCCCTGGTCAGGGTGTGTACAGGGGAAAATAATGGATGTTTCTTTGTCACATTAGTGGATTCTCTCTCTCTCTCTCATCTCTCTTTAAAAATCAATAAACATATCCTCAGGCAAAGATTAAAAAAGTAGGGCTATAAAGTCTACTTTGTAAGAAGAAATGTTTGGCTTGGGGAGGCGTTTGAGCCTCTTCCTAGTCATCCAGTAGTTCAATATCAATATTCTGTACCACACACAGCGGAGAAGTCTTGGAAGGGCCTGTACATGAAGTGCCTTCACTCCATGGGGAATGCCCTGCTCAAGCTCATCCCTCCCCCAACCTCCTCACATCTGGGGTGACCTACAGAAATGAAAGTTAGACATGTGAATGCCTAATACAGGTTTCTAGAAGTTGAGCTTCTTGTATGGTCCACCACGTCTCAGCGTAAACCTCTAGAATTTATACTCTAGTTTAATATAAGTCTTTAGTGATCACTGGCCCACAACTGATGCAGGGGACTACTTTTCCCCCCTACTGTTAAACAGAAACTATTCCCCTCTTGGATGAAATCAGGACACCATGGGTCCAGTGGAAAGCAAGCCTTAAAGAGCTGGCCGGGGGAGGCAAAACACTTCTGTGTTTTGTCTAGAAAGCAATGGTTCCTGGACCATTCTCCAGTGTTCCTCTGCCCTGCAGGATTAATAATGCACAAGCCATCTGTTCTCTCCCTCAGAGAGCCTGTACTGTCCAGGAATTTGACTCATCCTCAGGCTGCATGAAGAGAACATGGCTCAGTTTGGAATTACTCTTCTCTTTTTAGAATGTGCGCTGCCAGTTGTCTGTGTGGTGGAACTTGGCTAAGAGTCAAGACACTTACAACTTGCCACTGACTATTTTTGTCCTTTAGAAGCTGTAATTATTTAATAAAATAAACCTGGGGAAGGCAACAGTCTTATCATTATACCTAGAAAATGGGAATGACAGAAACAAAAATATTAATGCATGTATCCCTAACCTATTTACCCCCCCAACTTACGAAGAAAATTCTGCCAGTGTCCCCTGATCTCTTACGCCATACCCACCTCAACCTGTCCAAAAACGTTTGGATCCTGGACCTCATTAGGCAGAAAGGTTCAAGAATAAAGTAGGAGTATTTATTCTGAAATTTGAAACATGGCCCATCTCATCCTCTCTAATCAGCACAATGGCACAATCACCTTCCCTTGGCCTTCATAACCAATCCTTCAGCCAGTCCCGTATAATTCAACTCTAAAATATCTGGTACCAGCCCATGCTCTCCTCTTCGCTGCAGCCTGTCTCACCTGAGCACCTTTGTCTCTCCACGACGGGCCTACCTGCACCCACTATTGCTTCTTTCAGGCAGTTCTCTTTAAAAGTATTTTTAGATGCTTAAATGTATTAAGTTATTATTTATGCTATCCTTCTATTTAAAACCTATCTTGACTTCCCATTGCTCTTAGAGTTAAATCCAAGCTTTTTAAGTACTGCAAATCCCGACACGATCCAGCTCCTGCCCGCTCCTCCACTTCCCCTCATTCCATTTCCCCTCCCTCACTGAATTCTAGACAAAGAAGCTTGGTCTTAGATTGAGTTCTCCAGAAAGCAGTCCCTGAGATTAGGGTTTATATCCTCTAGTTCATTTTGAAGGAGATCCCAGAAAGTGAAGTGAAGAGAGGGGAGATGATACAGTAAAGGGTGTAAAACCAAAAAAGGATGCTTCAACAAGTGGGTTACTACTGTGGACAAATGGGACTCGTCCTACTGGGGACCCTGAAAGAACTGTATGGAATACACTTTGCATTGTCTATCAAGGAGCAAGGAAACTGGGGTATTTATCCATCCATTCCCATTCCTCATTGGTGGACGACTACTGGGTAGGCTGACTCCCTCATACTTTCAGCTTTCATTACAGCGAACTTTGCTCCCATGGCAATATAGTGAAGGGATATAGCCTAAATTTCCTGCAGGGTCTTTTCTTGCTCTGATTGCTTTTATGAAACAGCTTTCTTTACCACCCAACAAATGAATCAGAATAGTATTCCCTAGTGTGGCTTCTTGGGAATCCAAAGAGGCCTACCAAATGCTAAGCAGCTTTTGTGGTGGTAGGAGGAGAAGATGTTTCAGCATGTCTCAGACCACCGGATCTCTAAAAACGTCACCAATGTGGTGGGCACCTGACCCCTTATGGAGCTTCTCTCTTACCGTCTGGTGTGCTTGCGTCTCAGGCTCTTCTGAGCACTTCCCAATTCCTGCTCTTCAAGTCTAATTAACATGATGCTGTCACTTTGGTGGAGCAGTATGATGTTCTATGGAATGACCAGGCAATCAAGACCCTTCAAAGTGTACGTGATAAGAAGCATGGGAAAGACCACAAATGCATAATCCTGTCCACTCCAAGTGAATTCAAGCTTCTCTGATAACTTTTTCCTGCTAGAAGTGAAAAAGCACACAATAGCCCATGACAAATAACCACATGCCAAGCGCCATGCACCAACTAGAAGAACTGATCTAGTCTAGCTAAGGTTCTACATCTTGCACAATAGTTTGGTTAGGTTCACATTTAGTCTACTGTCATTTATTATAGGAAGCCCATACTAACATGCCCACTTCTCTAAAACTTTTGCCATTCTCATCAATACTCGCCAAGATAGTCTGGCATCCCCACCTCTATTCAGCCAACACTATTTTCAAGCAAATCAGGACTTGTGGAGCTGGTCCTGAGTCATTGGAGGATGTCCTCCATGCATTCCTATCAATGAACTTTCCCTTATTCAGTCTTATACTTGATTCCTTCTTCCTCTTCCCTGGACCGTACTCTGCTAGCACCCTTCGGGTTCATTTTCAGGCATGTTTTACTCCATTCCTGCCAGTACATATTACCCAGGTTCTGAAACTGTTTTGGTGAATAACTTTTTTCCCTTCAAAAGCATGGGTGATATTTTCTTAAGTAGGCTATGCTGACTCTGAATGCTCATTATAGGTCTAAAGAAGATGGGGTAAAGAATTTAGAAGGGCAGATATCTTGTAAGGCGTCTGCTTCAGGTGAGACTTTTCATATTTCCAGGTAGTGGGAGGCTGGTATGAAAGGGGTGATGGGGGCATTTCCCCCATCCCTAGGGTATTCAGGGCAATGTGGACACTTAAAGTTAAGTGCATCCCAAAGGACAGTAAAATATTTGCACATGGATAAATTTAATACATCACATCAACAAAAGGAAAGACAAAAATCACATGATCTTATCAATAGATGTGGAAAAAGCATTTGATAAGGTACAGCACCCATTTATGATAAAAACACTCAGCAAAGTGGGAATAAAGGGGGCATACCTCAATATAATAAAGGCCATATACAAAAACCCTACATCCAACATTATACTGAATAGGCAAAAACTAAAAGCTTTCCCACAAAGACAGGGAACAAGACAAGGATGTCCACTTTCACCACTTCTATTCAAAATAGTATTAGAAGTCCTAACCACAGCATCAGACAAAAAAAAAAAAAGACATTCAAATTGGAAATGAAGAAGTAAAACTGTCATTGTTTGCAGATGACATACTAGTGTATGTAGAAAACCCAATAGACTCCACCAGAAAACTACTCAAACTGCTGAATCTGGCAAGACAGCAGGATACAAAGTCAATATTTAGAAATTGAAGGCATTTTTGTACACTAACAATGAAATATCAGAATCAGAAATCAGGGGAAAAAATCCCATTTACTATAGCAACAAGAAAAATAAAGTACCAAGGAATAAACTTAACCAAGGAGGTTAAAGACCTGTACTCAGAAAACTACACACCACTAAAGAAAGAAATTAAGGAAGGCACAAATAAATGGAAGCATATATCATGTTCATGGATTGGAAGAATTAACATCATCAAAATGTCCACACTACCCAAAGCAATATATATATTTTCAATGCAATCCCTGTTAAAATACCAATGACATATTTCACGGATATAGAACAAACATTTCAAAAATTTATATGGATTCATAAACAACCCTGAATAGCTGCAGCAATTTTGAGAAAGAAGAACAAAGTTGGAGGGATCACAATACCTGATATCAAACTATCTTATAAGGCCACTGTAATCAAAACAGTCTTGTACTGGCATAAGAACAGACACAGATCAATGGAACAGGATAGGGAGCCCAGAAATAAACCCATGTCTCTATGGTCAATTAATATTTGACAAAGGGGGCAGAAGCATAAAATGGAGTAAAAGTAGCCTCTTCAACAAATGGTGTTAGGAGATCTGGATAGCTACATGCAAAAAAATGAAATCTGACCACCAGCTTACACCATACACAAAAATAAACTCAAGATGGATAAAATACTTAAATCCAACATTATACTGAATGGGCAAAAACTAAAAGCTTTCCCACTAAGATTGGGAACAAGACAAGGATGTCGCAACACCATAAAAATCCTAGAGGAGAACATAGGCAGGAAAATCCATGCAGCAATATTTTCACCAATATGTCCCCTAGAGCAAGGGACATAATTGAAAGAATAAACAAATGGGACTTCATCAAAAACAAGAAGCTTCTGCATGGTTAAAGAAAACATCAGAAAAATGAAAAGGGAACCAACCATATGGGAAAATATATTTTCCAATGATACCTCAGACAATAGTTTGATCTCCAAAATATATAGAGAACTCACATGACTCCACTCAGGGAAGACAAACAACCCAATTAAAAAATGAGCAAAGGACCTGAACAGACACTTCTCCAAGGAGGACATTATGGAGGACCCAGAGACACATGAAAGGATGCTCAGCATCACTAGCCATCAGAGAGATGCAAATTAAAACCATAATGAGATACCACTTCACACCAGCCAGAATGGCCATCATAAACAAATCAACAAACAAGTGCTGGTGAGGATGTGGAGAAAAGGGAACCCTAGTGCACTGTTGGTGGAAATGCAGACTGGTATAGCCAGTGTGGAAAACAGTTTGGAATTTCCTCAGAAAACTAAAAATGGAACTGCCTTTTGACTGAGCAATTCCATTGCTGGGATTATACCATAAGAATCCTGAAACACCAATTCAAAAGAACCTATGCACCCCAATGTTCATAGCAGCATAATTTACAATAGGCAAGAATTGGAAGCAACCTAAGTGCTCAATATAAATGAGTGGATCAAAAAACTATGGCCATTTACACAATGGAATACTACGAGAAAGAGAAAGTGAGAAAGGAAGAAAGAAAGAAAGGAAGAAAAAAAGAAAGAAAGAAAGAAAGAAAGAAAGAAAGAAAGAAAGACAGAAAGATAAAGAAAGAAAGAAAAAGAAAGAAAGAAAAAGAAAGAAAAAAAGAAAGAGCTACTACCTTAGCATGGATGGAACTGGAGAGTAATTATGCTAAGTGAAATAAGCCAGGTAGTGAAAAAGAGATACCATATGACTTCACCTATAAGTGGAAGCTAATCAACAAAATAAACAAGCAAGCAAAATGTAACTAGCAGCATTGAAATAAAAAACAAAC
>PVJD01019740.1:0-11015 GCA_004026545.1 Mormoops blainvillei
AGATTTGAAAAGAGAGATGTTTTTGCGACTAGGATAACCTAGTGAGAACAAAAAGTCTGATTTGATGAAAAGCCTCTGGTAAAATTAGAACCTGCTTCTATGCTTTTTCAAGGAAAATAGAAAGTAATGAAAATTAAAAGAGTGGCAGAGGAATCTTGTAAAAATCCTGACAAGATAGCAATCTAGAAAGAATTCAATAGAGTTGATTTTGTCTTTCTCTATGGTTTTGCCAGTTTTTTCTTTTTCTTTTTCTTTCTGTTGCTCTCAATAGAGGCATGTTTTTTAGTAAATTCATTATATGCACAGAAGCAATATTTTCAGGAAGTACATGTAAGTTTTTAAAGAAAAGATTCTTGCATTGAGCAATGGGGAGACTATCCTCATCAGCAACCTTTCAACAAAAGTTACTCCCAGGAGCAAAATTAATTCAAGGGGGAGGGTAAGGTTCTAGGCAGAGAAGCAACCGGTTTTGGACAAGTTTGAATGATCTAGCGTGGCAGATGGCATTTCTCTGGATATCATGATTTGGAAACTGTTCATTATATCAAGAGTCAGGAATAGAACCTGGATACTCACATGTTTAGCATGGGTGAAGCAGGGACAGATGGGGGCTGAAGCCAGAGGACAAAATAAGATTAAGATTAAAGTGCCTAACTCACAGAGAACAGTTAATATCAACATCAGGTGACATGCAGTTAACGAATTTGAACCAGCACAGGATTCATTAATTGATTAAATCTACTGGAGGCCCTACTCTGTGTTTCCCTGGCATCAGAGTGCAATACAGGCCAGGCCAGACCCAGTGAACCAAACCAGAGTCTTAGGTCAAAGCAGAGGGTTCAAGATCAAAAGTCAAGGGGGAAAAGAGAGGTGAGGAAGTCTTACTCCAGGGCATTTTGAAAAACACTGTTAGGTTGCCATTGAATCAACGATACTCTAAAGTGGTCTGTTTATTTTAGAGACTCGATGTCTTATTTCTGGGCAGGTTTGGAATAGGCCAGGGGTCAGTCTGATTTTGCAAGCCAGGAGCATCCCAGGTCGCTAAGGGTCTGTCCTCTTGTTGCCCAGTCTAGCACACAGGACACAAATAGCATCATGGAAACCCGTGGACCACTGCGACGTCCCACGGTGGTGCTATAAGGGCTAGTGATAATTATGAAGCATTTGGGTCAGTGCCCACTGAGTATATAAGCTAGGATTGAAAGATTTATTCTGCAGTTACTAGTTTTATGACCTTTGGTAAACCCCAGCCCCTCTGAACCTCAGTATCCACATTTGTATAATGGGCATCATAACACCTTCTGTGCCTGTTCTTTGTCTATGTGTTCTCAGGTCCATTTTCTGACTTTTCTCTTCTCTGCTCTCCATTGCAGGTGCTGAGCCTGCAACCGTGTGTCCCTGTTTTCTGGCCAATGGGGGGCACTGGTGGGAGAACAGAGGGGAGGGAAAGAGGAATATCAGGATATTTCTCCCACAGTCTGTCTGACTTGTGTCTCCTCTGCGGTTCTAGTTCCCTCTGGGTTCTGGTGATTCTACCTTTTTCCTTTTCTTGTCAATATGAGGGTTCCTTGCCACCCTGTTTGGCTTCTCATCTCTTGCATTGCCTGTATCAGTTCACTATCTTACATTCTCCATGTTACCAATTCTCTGTCTTAAGTCCTCTCTGATATAAATGTTGAGAGGATTATCTTTCTCCTGCTTGGATTCTGACCCATAAACCTTCCTCACAGTGATCTTATAAGGGCTAGTGTTTCTTGCAGACAGGAAGCATCTTCTACAGTGTCTGGTATACAGTAAAGTGCTCGGGTAGTTGCTTGGGTAGAATCCCCAATTGTTCTATATTGTTCACTTACTCTGCCTGGCATTCGCTTGGTAGCAACATATTTATAGCTTAGTATGTGAGGTTAGATAATATTTTTGAATTAACTTTTCCTATCATGGCCATTCATATGCTAAAAGATAGCAGACCCTGATGAATTGTTTGTTGGTTTAGTGCTTGTTGCAGAAAGGAAGTCTTGATGTTCAGCTTTATTTCTTTCTCTATTGCTATGGTAGTTTGTGAGGGTCTGAGGTTGGGCATATCTTCCTTGAGCTCACCTGATGGTTTCGCACACAGCCTGAGGTCTTGTGCACGAGACTATAGCAGTCGTAACAGATCCTGGAAATCTATCACAGGCAAGCTTCTCTAGTGTGTTTTATAAGCATCTTTATGTTCACTGAGAAATAAGAGCAGTGCATTGTCTTTCTTACCCATAGGTGCCTTTTCCTCCTATGGGCCACCATGCGACCCTTTGCCTAGAAGTATATTGGTATCTCTGTGCCACACAGTCCATTGTTCAAACTCAGAGGTGTGGGATAGTCTTCTCAACCAGCATTTCTCCTCAAGATAAACACTCTTTTCTTAAGAATTGGGATGTTGATTCTGATATCCTCCTATGTCACTTTTGGACAATATTTAACCTCTTTGAGTCACAGTGTCCTCATTGTCCTCATTGCTAAAACTGGAAAAATAACTCAATCTTAATAAGATTTTTTTCAGAATCAGAAATATATATGTTGTTTTTATAAAATTGGGATCCAAGGGCACCAAGATGAGTAAATGACTGTTTTCTGCAAATGGTACTGGGAAAACTGGATATTCACATGCAGAAGAGTGAAGTTGCACCTTTATCTGACACCATCTACAAAAATTGACTCAAAATGGATCAAAAACCAAAATGTAAGACCAAAAACTGTAAAATTCTTAGAAGAAAACACAGGACAAAAACTTTATGATGATGGATTTGGAAGTGATTTCTTAGGTATGACACCAAAGGCACAGGCGATCAAAGAAAAATAGACAAATTGGGTTTCATGGAAATTTTAAATCTTTGATCATTAAAATAACAACAGCATAAAAAGTAAACCCATAGATTAGGATAAGTTATTTGCAAACAATATTTTTGATAAAGATTAATATTCAGAATATACTGAAAATCCCTAAAACTCAATAACAACAAAAAACAAACAACGTAATTCACAAAGTGAGACAATGATTCAAATAGATATTTCTCCAAGGATAGAGAAATAGTCAATAAGCACATAAAAAATTCTCAACACCACTAATTTGGGAAATCCAAATGAAAACTGCAATGAGATATCACTTTACTCATGTTAGTATGGCTACTATAAAAGAAAGAAAAAGAAAGAAAGAAAGAAAGAAAGAAAGAAAGAAAGAAAGAAAGAAAGAAAGAAAGAAAGAAAGAAAGAAAAAGAAAATAACCCTGGCCAGTGTGGCTTTGTTAGTTGGAGCATCTTCCCATAAACCAAAAGGTCACAGGTTTGATTCTAGTCAGGGCACATGCCTGGGTTGCAGGTTCGGTCCCTGGTCAGGGCACATATGAAAGGCAACCAATTGACGTTTCTCTCTCACATTAATATTTCTCTCCCTTTGTTCCTCCCTCCCCCTCTTTCTAAAAATAAATAAATAAAGACTTTTAAAGAAAAACTACCTCACTTGGGATGATCTGAAGACTTATGGATTGACTGGATGCATGAGACTGGATGCAGGAGTTTGTAGGACAGAGCCCCTTGGTCTCCAGTGGCTCCTCGAGTAACGCTTTTCCTGCTTCTTCTGTTACCTAGAAAACTGGAAAATTGCATAACTTTAGGTTCTGTGGAAGGTACACAATTAGAATTAAGACATGGCTCTTGTCCACAAGAAGATCGTAGTTCAGTTGAAGAGAGAAAAATATACTTTAGTTCTTCTGTCTTGCTTTAATGAAAGGCTCATGCCTTGCAAAGTTTGACCAATATTTTATAGAAGGAAGCCTACAGATCACTGGTAGGTACTGCTTCTCTTGCTAAAATTGCTCAAATAATGGAGCAAAATCTAGATTTGGCAATAAAAACAAACCCTGTGCTAAAGTTGCAAACCCCAAAGCCAGCTCATTATTTAGGGCTAAGTTCTCAACCCGTTTCTTAGACTGACTCGGCAAAAGGGTCATGTTGTAAAGTGAGGCATCTTTCCTTTTATAGTAATTACCTGTTTGAAATCTACTTTTTCCTTTCCTTTTTCTTTCTTAAAACCTTGATCTCCAAAGCTTTGTTTGAGGTTCTGCGAAAATTACAGGAAACCAGCATCCAGTGTTTCTTTTTCTCCTTTGCTCCTTCCTTACTCTAAGTAGGAGGCAGGAGACCCACCGGTATGGAAGTCAGCTCTGAGCAGTGCTGTGCTTGCTTCTTGCCCTTCAGAGGGAGGACTTCACGATATCACATGTCCTGCTTTATAGAAATCTAAGGCAAATGAACTGGGTTCGGCACCACAGAGCCTTTCGTTGCGGGGTTCTCTAATTTGTAGAGCTCAAGTCTAGATCAATGAAAATTTGGAGTATTCAGGGAATCATCAAGGTGGTTTAGACAGGGAGGGAAAGGACAGGAGCATGTGTGTGCAGGGACACTCTTTCCATTGCCCAGCGCCACATCATTTTCTTTGATATCCAGTGATGTTAATGTTCAATGGCCTTCTTTTCCCACCATATCACTTTTTTTTTCTTTTTCTTCCCCTTTTGTTTTTTCCCCCTCTCAGGTTGCTTCCACACGCAATGTCAGCAATAATCACCGTGGCATTGTTGCTCAGGCAGTCTCGAAGAGTCAGAAGTGGGCTGTAATTGAAGAGTTCATTACCAAGATCATTTGGTTCCCTGATTACAGTGGCAAGGTGAAATATTTATCCTCGCCCAAAAGCTCCCGCACAACCGTTTTCGAAGTCACCCACTTTTCACTCTTTTTTCATTCGAACCCCGATGAGCTTGTCAGCAAAATTAAAGGTATGTCATTCACATCGTGCCTGCATTGCAAAGGACTATAAACCTGCCAACCTCTTTGATGAAATAAAAGGGTTTTATTTATGATTCATGTAGGAATATGAGGTTATTTTTATTCCGTCAGTACACTAATAATCAGACGAAAGCTCTGGAAATGAGGAGCCCAACTGACAGGGAAGGTTCTGATAAAGGGGAACCCTCTAGGGTGTTTGCCCCTCTTTGTAATCTCCTTTCTAGTGTGAGGTTATGAGCGTGGCAGAGTGTGAGCCAGCTATAAGGCTTGGCTGCAAGAACAAAGACAGCTGCAATCCGGCAGGACTTGGGATGCCATTCGATGAAGGGGAGGAAAAAAAAAAAGCAGTCCTTCTACAGAAAAAAAAGTTTTTGCTCCGGCCTCAGGTTAGAAATTTGGAGCCTCCCCAGTTTCCTGTGATGTCTCCAGTTCAAAAGACAGCCGATCTTCCAGTCTGCACTCCTACTGGGCATTCTAGCCAAAGTTAAAATAATAATAATAATAATATAAAAAAGATAAGTTAAAGAAAGAGAAAGGAAGAAAAGCCAATTGGCCAGGTTCCTTCCACAGTCTAACCATTTGTTCTTGCCACCCAATGTCCTTGGTTAAGGTGATCTGACTTAAAGGCAAACAAATGTGACTGAGTACATTTCAAAGGACACCCTTGACTTGTTATTTCAAATACTCCCATAATTTGGGGCCCCTTTCATCTTTGTCCCTGCTCTAGGAAGTGCTTGGAAGTTATTTTAATTCAAGTTGGGGGTAAATTCTCGTTCCTAATCGTTCCTCCCATTGAGATGACCTCCAGCAATTCTGAATAAAAAGTTATCACTGCATGAACTGGGCAGCATTAAGACCTGTGATTTGCTCAATAGTGATATCTTGGCAGAGAAACACAAAGACGTACAAATCTACTGAGGATAAAGTGCAAGAAAGTTCACTGAAGGAACGAAAATAATACTAATCCTTTATTCAGTAAGCAGTGAGTCAAATGAAGTGTTTTTTTTTTAAGGTTAGATAAGTGAAAAGTACATTTAAAATGGCAGCATCTGTTCAGATGAGGCAAGGAATGGTTGTTTGAGGGGTCCTGTGCAAGTGTGGTTTTTATGACAAAAATACCAATTCATGTTATCTGCATGTACTTATGTACACGTGTCTGTATGTCCTTCCAGAGATGTAGTGCTGATGGCGGACTGCTCGGAAAGCCGGGGTCTTGGCTGTTCCTTCAGAATTGAGAGTTCAGTTCTCCAGCATTTGTGTTCTTCAGTCCACATGGAAGGGCGCCCTTCCCAAAGATGTTGCTGCACTGTTAACTGAAATGTGCTCTGAGTGACATTGCTCCAGGATGGCTAATTACCTGGAGGTGTTATCTTCAAAAGTAAACCCCTGGCTGCCCACCAAAGTAACCGAGACCTGAACCACACATCCTGTGAGAAGACATAAAAGGCACTTCAGCCCAGGGTCTGTCTGCTTGGGCACTTGGGACGAAAGGTTTAAGTTACACCTGTCACTGTGCACTAGTAGAAAAAAATCACAGAAAAATGTCTTGCTTGGGGATTATCTGTTTAAAATCATTACTCTCTTCAGAGAGCCATTTTTTCTTTTTCCTTTCAGCGTTTAATACTTACTGTTGTGAGGTAACCCTTTAGTTTGAGAGGAATGGCATGTTTGAAACTGGCCTTTGCAGAAAGTCTAGTAATCTTTAATCCTAGTCCTTTTTCCACAGCTAAACTTCGGTGTGGCTGTAGCAAGTGGTCTCACGTCGGTGTGCCTCACTTTCCTCATCTCTGGGACAAAGATCTCTCAGCCCCTTGCTTGACTGTGTAAGCGGCCAGTGGGATACTGGGTGAGTCTGTGAATGGATAAAGCTTGGTACAGGGTTGAGCTGTTTGAAGAGTGAAATTCTACCTTCAAAAATGGGTTTTGTAGTAATGTGTGCCAACCAGTCTCAGACCTGGGTTCGAAAAAGGGTTTCTCATCTGAGACAGCAGCTGTCATCTCTCTCGCTCACTGTGGGTGGGGAAGGACTGTGAATGGCGGGGCTCAGAGAGGGGGCTGGGGTGCTATGCCCAGCACCCCTCCTAGGCTTCTGTGAGAAAGAGCAGTGGCCAAATTGTTCACTGTCAGAACAAAGTGGGAGACATCTGAGCCCTAAAATGTTCTAAAATGATCCACTTTGTGGGATCTAGAGATTCCAAAGCCTTATTTATTTTTTTTAATGGCGATTACACAGAAATGAAGCCCTTGATCCCACTAGTAGTACAGAACTGACAAATTAATTGCTATGGGACTATTTAAGAAATTATAGCACCTTTCCAGTCCCCAGTACTGATCTTCAAAGGCAGCCTCTGTCACCACAGAAGAGAAAAGCCTGGGATGCAAGAGGAAGTGGCCCTTCACCTTGATTTCCCACGGCCAGGAAGCACACCTCCCATGCCTGCCTGAGCACCAGGAGGTACAGCAGGTAACTACCGTCAGCCCTAGATTTCGTCCTCATGGAGCAGGGAGGTTCATTATACTCCCTTCATCGGCAGTGAGGTTTACAGCTGAAGCCGAATGAGAGATCCGTGTGAAACACGAGCCGGGGGAGAGGTGCTGCGTCTCGCCATTAATAAGCCCTCTTCTGGGATCCAGCATTAGTGAGATTCAGCGGATCATGGAGCACAGGGGTATCATTTTTACATGATTACTCTAAATTCTTAAACCAGCGGCTTAAGAGAGAGGCTTCACACAAAAGTGGCTGTGGGAATTGTTGAATGATTGGTACAACACTGGCAGTGGGTTAAACCACTTCAGATAGCTCCGCTTGTGGGGCTCACAACCAGGTATTTAGCAACCTGTTCTCCAGGAAAAGGGGCTGGGGGGCAGAAGGGGAGGAAGGACTGTCATGGGGAAAGGGCGAGGTTTCCTCTGTTAGCTGTGGCTGGTGCACCCTCACTAGTGGCACCCACAGGCCCTGTGTGCTCCTCTTGCTCCAGCTATGTTCACCTGGCTTCTCATCAGTTTGGTGTTTGGGATTATCTGCTTTTAGGGCACTAAGGCCACTACATGTCTTTCAGGAGGCCGATGCTTGTCTCCATAAACCCACCGCCTTCCTTCTCTGCAGAAATGAGAGGCCCGGTTAGAATGACCTACACTCTCGACCCACACAGGCTTCCATTTCCTACCACAACCATGATTTTCAGGAAAGAAAATGCTGGTGCTATTTTCTTTCTTCCTTGGGTCCCAGATTCCAATGACTCCTGTCATTGACTTGGAAGGTCTCTCTGAAGGTAATGTGCCTGGGAGACACTCCACTCTACCCAGGCATCAGCTAGTTTGATTCTACCAACTCAGAACAAGGGCTACCTGTCTCCATTCAGAACAAGTCAATACTTAAACAAGGGGGTTTTTTCAGAGGACATGAGATACATCCTTCTGCTTTGCCTCTGAGTGTGGAAATCCCAGGGGACAGACCACACTGAAGGCTCACCACACCTTCAGTATTTGAACTGTAAAGATGCATCTCTTATCTGATTGCCTCTACATAGATGTATTGTTTGAAGCCCCATCTTGCCCTTAATTGTAATGGGTTTCAAATTGTTTCAAAGGTTGGTGTCACTTCCTTACATGGAGAGGCTATTCCACTGAAGAGCAGGGACTAGGCCAATGCTAAATGCTTCTTTTGAACACCCAGAAGCTTCGAGCACAGCCCCAGGCATATGTACACAGGAGGAAAAACAGACAGAGCACTGACCTCAGCAGAAACTCAATCTGCATTTCTAGGCTCCACTCCCAAGCCAAGTAACACTTATCTGAAAAGCATTTTTAAAATGTTTACCTCTCTGTGAGATCTAGCTATTCACACTGTTATAGACTGAATTGTGTCCCCCTAAAATTCATAAGCTGACATTTTTCCCCTGATGTGACTATATGAGGAGATAGGACCTTTGAGGAGGTAAATAAGGTTAACTGAAGTCGTGATGGCGGGGCTCTAATCCAATAGGACTGGTGTTCCCGTATGTAGAGAAAGAGACAACAAAAATCTCTCTCCATGCACATGCACATAGAAAATGCCACGTGAGGACACACAGAGAAGGCGGCAGTCAGCAAGCCAGGAAAAAGGCCTTCCCAGAAACCAACCCTGCTGGCGCTTTGATCTTGAACTTCAAGCCTTCAGGACTATAAGAAGATACATTTCTGTTGTTTAAGCCATCCGGCCTATAGTATCTTGCTCTGGCAGCCCGAGCAGACTAAGCTACACATCTACCCATTTTACAAAAGATTCAGAGAGGTGAGTGGTCACACAGTGATAAATCCAGGGTCAAAATGCTCACCTGCTCTCACATTGGGTTCATTTCACTCTCATGTTGCAGTTGGGAAGTGCAGAAAGTGCCGGGACAGAATGGAAGGCAATTGAAGTATACAATGACATATTGATATTAAACCACACTGGGTTTCTTATCTTCTCCTTTGCTTGATATATCTGAAGTACAACAGCTTTAGAAACCTACTGACCTGCAGATAGTGGGAAGGGAAGGCTGAAGGCTTCCTCTGGAAGTCCTACAGCTCAGCAAGTCTCAGAATCAACTGCGACAGAAAGTTTTTCAGTAAGCTAGTGGAGGAGAGCACCCTCTGAGGGGATATTTTGTCTTGTTTCTCCCAGACCATGCCTGTCTGTATAACTTGGATAGCTGTTCAGAACTTTTCTCTAATAAAATATAAGGGACTGATAGCTTTTAAGATAGTAGACTGACAATATGAAAAATAAAGTTAGTCTTCCATATGAAGAAAAATTTCAGATGGACCAAAGATCTAAATATAAAAATAAACTATCAAAATCCTGGAAGAAAATTTAAGTGAATACATAATTTCGAAGGAGGTCTTTCTACATATGAAACTGAAGATGGATATTCTTCAAAAAAGTATATATTTTACTTTATAAAAATAAATGTCTGTATAACAAAAAACAAACCAGGTAAAAATATCATGAACAACATGTTTGAAGAAATATATGGGAACATATTTGCAAATATGTAGCCAACAAAGCATTAATACGCTTGATATGTGAACAGCTCTTCCTAGTTAATAAGAAAAAGACAACTGTTGCAAGAATGCAGTGGGCAAAGAAAATAAACAGTTCATATAATAAGGATTTTAAATGGCAAACATACAGTTTTTAAAAAGGACCATTCTCTCTGTGATAAATGCACTTAAAACAATATAATATTTTTCTATCAGGGCACATAGGTGACCATTTTTTGTTTGCTTTTCTTAAAAACAAAATTCAGATTGGGAAGGGTGCGTTCCCTTCCTTTCACAAAGAGCTGCTGGGAGGGTAAGTCAAGAAACATTTTCTTTCTTGGGGGCCATTTAGCAACTTATTAAAAGCCTTATAATTGACTGTCCTTTGACTTGACAATCCCACCACTAGAAATTTCTTATAAGGAGAAGATTGAACAGGTAGGCATATGCCCAGAAACATTGTGTTCATAAATGCAGAACTATTGGGAAGGTGTAGATATTCAGCACTCACTGGCTAAATAATCGACATAGGTGTAATGAAATGGCTATTAAAGTGATGATGAAGATACAGATTTGCCAACAGGCAAAGACATGATGCATTGATAAGTGAACAGAAGTCTATAAAGGTTCTGAACATCAGAACCATGGGGAAGTCTTATGAGATGTGCAGACTCTAAAGGCAAACCTGGACATGTTGTTACGGAAAAATGAAACGACCAGACACTGAGGGGTTAGGAGCACGATCTTTATTTACGTGCACGGGCCCAGAGGAGACAAACTCCAAATTCTGAGCCCAGAACAATAGCCCCGCATTCCTTTTATGCTGGGCTAAGCAGGGGAGGGTATTGGGAGGCATAGTACAGATTTGGCACGAAGGGGCTTACAGAAGTGGGAGAGAAGCATTTACATCATAAGTCAGGGCAATTAGCATTTCATCTTTGGTATCAGCCTTGATTCCCTCTACAATGTTATATCTGGATCTCCACAACAGGGTCCAGTATCCGCCAATTTTACAAGTTCTCTAGGTAATTAAAAAAAAATTTTTTATTGTTGTTCACAGTTGTCCCTATTTCCCCCCATTACTCTTCCCTGCCCACTCACCCCTCACCTTCTACTTTCAGTCCTCCCCCCCACACTGTCTTTGTCCGTGTGTCCTTTCTACATGTTCCTTAACTTGACCCTTCACCTTCTTT
>PVJD01019741.1:0-11016 GCA_004026545.1 Mormoops blainvillei
GCATGTGCATTCTAGTCCCTCTCCGTGGCTGCCAGCTTACGTGGATGTCACGCAAACTGTTCTCGTTAAGTTAACAATGGCTGGACTTTTTCCAGACTTCGTATGCATATACAAAAACCTTTGCTTATAGTTTCAGGAATTTCCTGACTCTTTCTGAAGGCTAACTAAGGAAGCCTGATGCAAAGAACCTTCCTCTAACAGGTCCTGTTCTGTGTGAGAGTCCTTACGAGACTCTTGGGAGCAAGGCGGAAGGCGCCTACTGGCTTCTTTCTCAGCAGGCAGGTAACAGCTTAATTTACAAATGCACGTTTTCTTAAGGCTCTGAAGTTATGTATGCACATGTATCTGAACATTCGTATCTGCACGGTTGTGAGACAACAGTATATAGTGGAAAATCCATTGGACTTAACACTAATTAGATCTGAATTTGAATCTAGATTCTGTCATTTAATGGCTATGTGAAATGAACCAAGCCACTTTAATATCTTTGGATCTTCATTTTCTTATATGTCACCTAAGAATGAAGTTAACATTTACCTCAGACAGAAATGTAAAAACACTTAGCTCTCTCCTGACCCTTCTGGGCAAAAGGCAATCTTGACCACAGTCCCGGGACTGCAGGTCTTAGGGTTGGTAGGCTTCACAGGGAGGATGTTCCCTGAGGCCTCCCAGAAATACAGAAGGAACGAAGGCCTTCAGCAGCAGGTAGAGGGAAAGGAAATGGGGTTGTAGCTATTGAGTTAATCCTATAAAACCTAAGAGAGCTAAGATTTTCTCTCTTTGTTTAATGCTGTATCCCAAGCACCTAGAAGGGAGGGAGTTGATAAGCACTTTAAACTATTGTTAAAGGAGTGAATGAATGAATGAATGAATGGATGAATGACTTTGTGTGTACAGGTTGTACAAACTAGTTAGGTTTGAGAAAACTTGACTTACATATATAAAAAATATTGTTTTAAAAATTTTGTGTTTCCTGCATTGGAAGACTCAATGTTAAAAGATGGCAGTTCTCCCCAAATTGATCTACAGACACAATACAACCCAATCAAAATTCCAGCTGTTTTTTAGCTTTTTTGGTCAAAATTGACAAGCTGATTCTAAAAGGTATATGAAAATACTGTAAAGGACCTAGAAAAACTCAAATAATTTTTTAAAAGAACAAAGATAGAGGACTTACTCTTCCTAATTTCAAGACTTATAAAGCTACACTTACCAAGATAAATTGATACTGGTGAAAAGATAGACATAAAGATCATTGAAAGAGGGTAGAAAGTTCAGAAATAAACTCACATGAAAAACTGATTTTTTGACAAAGCAATTTAATGGAGGAAAAGAAAGCCTTTAAACAAATGGTGCTGAATCAATTAGATAGTCGTGTGGGGAAAAATTTTTGTGTGTGAGCTTTGTTTAATTTATCTTTATTTTGCCAGTCCTTTTTGTTGAATTTTGATTTACATTTTAAAAAATTATTACCGATAATGTGGTAGGAACATCCTATACATACAGCTTTGAGGGCATGGACAATATTCCTGTAGGTTAGATTCTTAGAAGTGGATTGCTTAGTCAAAGCATATATACATTTTAAAATTTGATAGATATTGCCAAGTTTCTGTCCAAAAATGCTATTACTATTTATACTCCTACATAGTCATATCAGAATATCTTTTCGTCCATACTTTTGCTACTTTGGATATTGTATTTTTTCTTTTTTTGATAATCCAATGGGCAAAAAAATGATATCTCATTATTGTTTTAATTATGATTTCTTGGTTGTTAATAAGATTGAGTATATTTTCATACACACTAGTGATTAGTTTCCCTTTTTTGTGATCACCTTTTTATATTATTTACCAATTTTTTATTGAATTATCTTCTTTTTTCTTATTCCTTTATAGAAGCTACTTATGTATTATGGATTTTAAACCTTTGACTCTTATTGAAGATACAAGCATTATCTCCCTGTTTGCCATTTGTCTTATAACTTGACTTATGATTATGTGGAAGTTTTGAATTTTTATGTAGTTAGTCTATCTTTTACTTTATGGGCTATAGCTTTCCTCTATTGCTTCAGAAGGCTAGCCCACACTAAGATTACTGAAATATTCTCTGAATTTTATCTAATAGTAATCAAGATCAGGAGGATAAAATGTCCTCTAGAAATAAAAGGCCATATATCAAACAAAATGACTTTTGGTTTCCCCTCGTATGTAACCTCCCATCTTGGTAAACCGAGGACCAAGAGTTGCTTTCCCCTTCATTTCTGTTATGATTGGCTCTTTTCCCATTCATCTGCCCCTGGAGTATTCAGGTGCTTATTTACTCTAGGAAGGGATATCACAGCAGAAAGAGAGAAAAGGGAGTCAAAACAGAGCTTTCGTGTTTTAAAATAGGTTCTATAGCAAATAGAAGATATAATATTTTTGAAGGAAAGGACTTTGAGTTAAGATAACCTGCTCTTTTAATTTAATTTAGTTTCAAAGGTCTAAGTGCTAAAGGTCTCGAGGCATAGGCAGATCTCACTCCCTCCCTCCGCCCCGATAAAAATATGTTAAGAAGAGCAGAAAAGAGCCAATGTTGTCATACTCCCTGACTTGATGGGTTTCACAGGCTTGTTTGTGTGGAGGGAGAAGGATGAGACAGAGAAAGAAGGTGGCTGGGGTTCCATGGGCCTGAGAGAAGGCGCCCTGTGTCCTGCACACCAATCACTTCCATTCAGAGTTGAGTTCTGGTGTCCAGAAAGCTCTGAGTTACTGAAAACAGTCAGCCCTGTGCCTTGCATAGAAAGAAGCATCCTGTTATTGGTGACATGCAGCATGACGTGAGCCTGGAGGAGTAGGGGCCGGCTTCTTGCGCGAGTGACCTGTGTAGTCATGCGGGTTCTCCAACTTGGTTTAATGTTCCTCTGTTGCCCTCTTGGAATTTGCAATACTTTTTGAACAAGGGACTAACATTTCATTCTGCCCCACAAATTATGTAGCTGCTTTCATCTGCACAAAGAGACCTGAAACAATTCTGAGTCCCCAGTATGAATGGGAACAATATAATGATGTTGCCCACCCACCAAGAGGGCAGAGAACGAGTAGGGAAGTAGCTGACACCTGAAGAACCTTTGTAGCAGGAACAAGGAAGGTGCAATAGTGATATGTACAGACTGACAACTGAAGACCAGATGGGATGGCAGACATGTCGGCAGATGCCAGCATAGATGCTACATGATACTGAGGACCAGATGCTCCCAACCGAGGCTCTGATATCCCACAAGTGTCCTGGAACTCACGGTCGCCTCGGGAAACACAGGGGGACACCTGGAATAGCCTGAGATTTCCCACACCTGACCAAATGGGAGCCGAAAATAAATTTAATCAAAATAATAAAAAATATGACATTTCTTGCATGCATGAACATATAAAGATTTTACCTACTACTCCATAAGTAAAAGTGCGACATATTTTATGGGTAGGTTTATTTATTTGGGCATGCACTGCTCTCCATGTATGTGCTATGCATCTTGCATCTGTGGAGGTTTTATTTACATTTAAAGCTGATGGTTTTGTTGATTCTACTTCATATAGTGGAGTTTCTCTTGCTGGCAATCAGCTTAGATATTGAATTATTTTTCAAATGACTTTGAGTAATTCTCAAGTGACCTAAACTAATTTCTTGGCCTTGTAAATCTCAGACTCTTAATTTTCAACCTTCTCTTGTTTGGGTATGTCCTAGAAAGCCAACATGCGTTTGTTAAACTCTGAATTAGAGAAGACAGGCAACCATCTGGAACTGGAAGCATGCAGGGTTTCAGAAGAGCCCTTCACGTTGTGAAGCATCATTCACGTGCTCTCCAGTTTGCCTCGTGTCACGGAGGACTCCGACAGCCACCTCGGGTCTCCCCCAGCACAAGCCTCTCAGGAGGGCACCACAAGTAGATGGGATGTGTCACTTCAAGGGAATGCCAAGTCTGAAGAAAATCAAACCCTACGCAATATGACATAAGGCTTACCCCATGAAAACAAAATATTCTGATATCAGGAACTGAGATTTGTCACTATAAAAATTGTTAAGAGGGGGCCTGCTTTATTAGAGATTATGTTTCCAAGTGCAGGGAGCCCACAGCTTCTTTATACAATGTACTAAGAAACCATCTTTTCTCTGTCCTTGCCAATGTCCCATCCATCTTTGATAGTCTGTGTGCCTGATAGCACGCCGCGGCAGTGTGAGCACAATATCCAAAGAGCAAGTGTCAAGTAGGCATCAGCAAAGCAAGGTATAAACAGAAAATGAGATTGGACAGGGCTTGGCGGGGTGGGGAGAAGAAATGATATAGTTCCTAGTTTACCAGATAAGGCTTATCTGAAAAAGTGTTGTCGTCCAGTTTTAAAATGATAAACACATAGGGCTGAAAGGGCCCCTGAGAAGCCATCTGATCCATCCCTCAATCTCCAGGGAGGTTTTATCTAAACCATTTTTTCCAAGAGGTGTCTGTTGTGTTCTTAAAATTCTGTAGGGAAGTGGATTTGACAGCCTTTCTAGCATCCCATTACTATGCTTTATAACCACTAGTGTCAGGAAGCCCCTCTTTGTACATATATATCCTTTTTTTCTCTGGCTAAAGCCCATTGTTTCTTGTTCTATCCTCAGTAGAGAAATGTTCATACATCCAGATACAGCTTGTGAATAATAATCTTTCCTATATTTAAAGAGACATTAAGTGACCCATTTCTTTCTCTTTTTGAGACTAAATCATCCTAGGGGCTTTATCCTCTTCGCACTCACCCATTTCCCATATCCCTCGGAAGTTTTGATGTCTCAAGCTGGGTTTATTTACTTGGCAGGAGTTTTAACTCGTGGGGGTTTCCAATGTCAAAGTCACTTTCCATGTACTACTTTCACACGGTCGATCTGCAAGACCTGCCCACTAATCACTGTACCCTGGAGTGGGAGTATGTCACCGGATCCTGTGGACACGTAACAGGGCATTTCCCACACCATCACCAGTTTCCTCCTAAATTCCAGGGTCACTGGCACAGTGAAACTCAGGCCAGGAGCATGAGCGGTGCCAGTGGGATTGTGGGAGCAGGCTTCAGCTCACAGCGTGGGAAGGGAAGCTTGACTTCTGATGTCACACCCCTAAGAGCCTCTCTGACCCCAGAGACATGGCAGTTTGCAAGTCCTGCAAGCACTTTGTGCTCCTGGCCAACTATTCAGAGAATCAAGACCAAATTCCTTCTTTTTAGCCCCAAACGGCTCAGCCCTGGGACATTCTGGGTTTCCCCAGGGGCTCAGGCAGGCCCACAGCTTTTCCGAAGGAAGGCTGGGAGGAGCAACAATGACGAGCGGTCGTGTCCTGTTCTTGACCTTTTTCCCAACCAAACAAAACCAACACCCACACCCCCTTTCTTTCAAAAGTCCTACCCTGCGAAAATCTGCCATGTTCCTGAGTTCTCCCTTCAGAATTGGGTAATAGCAGCTAATCGAAGTAGGGAAGTAGGCATCGCTTCCAGCTGCCATATAGAAATCTCTGTTTCGAGGAAATAACACCAGATTTCAGGGACTTGTCAGCCTTAACTGCGTTAGGAGCAAATAGGCCTGTTTTGCAACAGTTGAAAGATTATAGCATCATTTCTATTACCAGGGAAATAAAAGCATAATCTATGTGACCACATTTTATGAAATGTCAAGGGTAACACAGATGTTCACTTTTGTTGTCATTGTTGAAGTCCAATGGCCTGTCTAAAAAATGATTTCTTATGGACAGTGCCTCACGTGAAGTATATATTCTATTAACACCTATGTTTATAATTATCCTGCAGTTTTATTTAGACTCAGATGGATAGAAGCAAAACATGGCAACTTTCTCACAGATCCGAGCAGCTGATGGGAAGAGGTTAATTTGTCTGTACACGGACACATTAGCTTGTCACATCTGCTATTAATTGCAAACAGATATATTAGTCTAATTAAACATTGCAAGGAGCTGACCTAAATTGTTCAGCGCCTGTTGCTATATCGACTCCACGATTAGCACACTTCAGGCTGCGTGTTTCTCCGTGCCGTGCTGATAGGAAGTAGCGATCTTAACTGCAGCTAGCAATGATTCTCGTGGTCATTCACTGCTGGTATGTTAACTGTGCTGGAAATGGAAAAATAAAACTCATGTGACATAATCATGGAAATTTGCTGCTGAACTACAGCCATTTCTACCCCATTGCCTTGACCAAGAGCATTTTCAAATGCTTATTTTCTGTGGCAGCTGTCTAAGTGGGTTGCAGCCATTCTAATTTTGGAGCTCATTATTAGGACAAACAGTTGTGGTAAATCAATAGCTCAACAGAATTAATTAAATGGGGAATAGCAACTGAGTGTTCATCAGCTCATTGGCAAGAAATCGGGGCAGAGGGTGTCTCTCCCAGCTCAGACTTGAAGCTGGTTTATTTTGTGACCTGCACTTGGGATGTGTTCAGTGATGACCAGATAGAAAGTGTTTATATGTGGCAAGTCCATAAGTAGCAGAAACCCAGCAGTTGGTTGCATTTTGGAATTAATGACTAGATTACGTGCATTTCTTTCCTTAACTTTCATCAGTATTAGATTATCTATCACAGCAGTGTTGGTGGATCTTTACTTCCCTGCATTAGAATGTCTCCCCCACTATAAAAAAAACAAACACGCTTTTGCTTATAGGCATCTAGCACTTGGGTGCTCAGTAAATACTGACTGTTTGGGAAAAGAATTAAGAAAACTGTTTTCACCTTATGTGAGAAAGAAGCAATCTCTTTATTTTTAATTTTAAATGTATTGTATTTTTTTCCATTACCATTTAGTCTCTTTACATCCCCCTCTCCTCAACAATTACCACACTGTTGTCCATGTCCCTGAACCTATCTATTTAAATATAAACCTTTTAGTAAGAATGCAAAGGATTTTTTCTAAAAATCCTTTATACTAAAAGCCTTTATATAAAAATCCTAATATACTAAAAGCAAAATCTTTTTTTTTTTAAATAAATATTTTACTTAGACATGTTTTAAACATTTATTTTAAATGTTTTTTAAATAAAGGGATTTGGTATAGTCAAATTTTAAAACAGCGTAAGTAGATTTTCATCAGTCCTTCCAAATGTTGACACATCAGGCTTTGAATTGATGATCGAGATTGTTCGAAGGTGAAGGCACACTCTACATCTTGCCAAAATCTGTTCCTCTGGAAAGCAGTCTTCCTGGTCCTGAGAGAGTCCCTGGTAAGGACAGGCCTGGCGACCTTGGCTGCAAGGGCCGAAGAGCTTTGCAGTCAAAGAGCAATTGCATTCACTGTCTCCTTTCTCCTGCTTTTCTTTATTATTCAGCCTAGCAGCTTGGCCACTTAGAAGTAAATGTGCTTTTCATACTTCTCCTAACAGATCGAACAGTAGGTCTTCTGAAAGACTGATGCAATTGGCCCCCTTATACTAGAGACCCAGAGGCCACAGTATTGCTTCTGGGAACCATTCCACTGGCTTTTCTTTGATTCTGGACTTCGCTGTCCTCTCGGCAGCGCGGGGTCTGCCCTGCCCTGCTCTACGCTTACTGCCATTACTCCTCATGGTTAAGGCAACGGGCTCTCACTTTGATCTTGATAGAGGGATGTGATCTAGGATTGTGAATTCAGGATTGGAAGCCAACAACTCTTTAGGAAGATCCCCCTACCCCGGTCTCCCTCAGCTACAGCTCTGGAATCAGAAAGACCCTTTTGTTGAATTTGTGTATGAGCACATCTTTCTTGGTGGGAAAAATCACTCATTTTTCCTTCAGCAAACACTAGAAAGGCTGGCACAAAGATGAGTTAGCAGTGGTTCTTGCTCTTGAAGAAGCGATAGTCTATAGAGATGTTGAAAAAGATGTACTGACTGATGAATAATAAGAGGAAAGAATACATAAACTACCAAGGAAGCACAAAGCAGGGGATCATTTGTTCTCTCTGGGTCAGGAGAAATCTGTCAGGAAGACTCCTGTAGAAGACAATACATGCATAGGGTACTGAAGTGGCCCATTAGCTTTTAATTAGAAATAATTGAGGAGTCAAGGAATATTAGCATTGTGCATATATTAATGCAATCATCCAATAATGTTTATTGATGCCAACTGTATGCTTGCTTGGCACTGTTCTAGCTGTGGGGATATAAATGTGAAAAGAAAGACAAAGTTTCTCGTACATCTTAAGTTTTAGTTGGAAGAGATAGTTATCAAAAAAAATATCTGAAACGTTTGGCAAGGACAAATGCTATGTGAAAACCACAGAGGAAGTGCAGTGACGATGGTGATGGCAAAGTATGCCATCACATGTGGGGAATTTGAAAGGAGATGATGAGATGATGTTTGAACAAATGGCTGCAGAGCTACTGCTGTGAATCACGTGGGTACCTGGGGAAGGCCGTTCCAGGTAGAATCTACAATTGTGCCCAGTTTTTCAACATTAGAAAGACTTGAGTTTCTTTCTATGTGTATGTGTGTTGGGCAGGGGGAGCACTAGTTCTTGAAATAGAGACCTTAATGGCCCCTGTTTATACGTAAGAAAAGTCTTTCTCCAAGTCCTACAATGAGCAATCCCAAGGGCTATAGGGAACCTGAGTGACTTTTGAGGGTATCTATAAAAATGTGGGCGCAACACATTTTTTTTTTCAAAATTGGTACAATTTGGTGCTAGTTGGTGATTCTAAGAATCCTAGGTACCTGGGCTACACCTGGATTTTCCCCTAAAATAGTGATTCCCAAGCCTCACTGACGCACATTTGCTTCTAATTTTTAAAATACAGACACCAAGACCCCATCTCCGGATTCTCATTCTGGCGTCCTGAGAAGGATCTGCCTAGGTACCCAGCATCTCTCAGCTCTTCAGGGCCACTGTTGTAAAAGTGGTTTTCACTCGTAAGTGTGCATACAATTTGCCTGGGGTTCTTGTTAAAATGCAGATTCTGGTTGAGCAGGCCATAGGCTGGACATACTCCTAAAAGGCCAAAGCTGCCAGTCCTTAGACGACACTCTGAGTAACAAGGTTCTACACAGCACTGTCACTATGGGAACCTGACCAGCTCCCTGGGATAAGGGGAATGAGGAAAAGTCCAAGCCCCATTTGAAGGAGGGCAAATTCGCTCCGCCTCTGCTGTCTATCAAGCATCTACAGATTTTCCTTAAAGCCCAGACCTTTGGCACCTGAGAACTGCAGGATGGACTGGCTCTGAATGCGGCCTGAATAGCAGGGCTGGGGGCCATGACATAGCCATTCTTTGACCACCCTACTTCTTCTGCTCTACACAACTAATGTGTCTCTCTGTTATGAGCTCACCTGGTCCATTAGGTCCTTCTGTCTGCCTTCTACATAGACCTCGCCACTAAGCCATTCGCCTAAGTACCTTTGATCAGGATCGCCTCCTCCTTTATTTTCATCTTCTTTGTGTGAATCATTTTAAGCTCTCCAATGAGACCAGAAGCTCTGCATAGCGGCAGCACCCACAAAAACCTGAATTCTTAGTAAGAATCATAGGATATTGGCACTAGAACAGAGCTCATGAAATTCAATTTCCCTTGTAGGCTGTGCTTATTTCTACAGTCTTTCACAAAGATAATTATGCAGCCCCTGCCTGAATATTCCCAAGTGTGGAAAGCCCACTTTTTCATGAATTGCTCAACTAAAAAAAAATTCACAGAATTGAAATCTAGCCCTTTCGGTCTTATCGCTTGTTAGCCAAGAAGTTGGAAATAAAGAAAAATAACTATTGTTTTTAGGTGTTTAATATATGTTGGACCCTGTTCTAAATTTTGTGTGTAGTTTTATTTGACCTTCACAGCAATCCTCTGAGGCAGATACTATCATTAACCTCCTTAGCGATAGAGAGGAGCCACATAAATTTTTCAAGGTCATACAGCTAGAAGGTGGCAGAGCCAGGAGTCTGATTGTAGAGAATGTATTGTCTGAATATAACAGAGATTAATCCTGGAATATCAATTTGTTCTATCCGTTATTTGTATGAGCAAAGTCAAGTCTTCCCAAATGGAAATTGTGTCCCAGGGAAATTATTTCTTTCCCAAAAAGGGCTCTGCTGCACATCAGCTGTGCTTCATGTGTTGGTAACTCACATTCAGACCACTCCCTGAGTGCAGTGGTATGGGCTGGGATGATTCTGGAATCTCTATGACACATAGATCAGTTATAATGTTTATAGTTGAGAGTGGTGATGGGGAGGAGAGGTTGGAGGGTTCTTTCATCTCATCCCTCAGTTTCCACAAAATCAAAGTTCAATTGTTTCTATATAATATTCATGAGCTTTCAGTTGACCACAACCCAGTTCAGAACCATCTAATGGTTTCCCATCAAACCTGGAATCAAATTCCAAATCCTATCATGACCTACTCCACCCTATGTGAACCAGCCAAGGCTCTAGGTTCATCGGTCAAGACTAACCTCTAACATTCGTAGGACCCAGGCAAGAGGTAAAAGGTGAGGACCACATGCCTGTATCTAACTATTAAAATTATAAATCAAGCTAGTGAACTATTAAAGATGTTTTATTCTACAATTTTGGCAAACAAACTTTTCTAAAAACAAAAGCAAAAAAAAATGTGTGAAGCTATGGTTTATGAATGTACATAACTGAAGGTCTATCGAATACCAGACTTGTGAATTTAATTATTGCATATATCTGGGTGCCTAATAAAAATTAAATTAAAAGATTAAAATATTTTTCTGTTTTCAAAGGTTAATCTTCTAAAATGGTGAAGCTATTAAAATTAAAAGGCAAATACAATAATAACTACCAACATTTTAAATGAAATTGGTATTTAATCAGTATAAATTTTTTTAAGTTTGTAAAAATGTAAATGTTACTCAATATTTTTATACTATAAAATATGGACAATTCTAGAGTTCAATGTTTATCTAGTTGCACGGTATCACACTTCACATTTGTTACATCTGGATCTACATATATTCAAACTTAGGGAAAAAAGGTAATGTTTGATTTTGCAAAATTTTCCTCAGCTTCCACAC
>PVJD01019742.1:0-11027 GCA_004026545.1 Mormoops blainvillei
CTTCTCCCTCTCCTATACTATTCTTAACCTCCCCCCAGCCAATTTTGTACCTACCATTTATGCTTCTTATTCCCTGTACCTTTTCCTCCATTCTTCCCCCTCCCACTCCCCGCTGATAACCCTCCATGTGATCTCCATTTCTATGATTCTGTGCCTGTTCTAGCAGTTTGCTTATTAGTTTTAGTTTTTGTTTTTTTTAGGCTCAGTTGTTGATAGTTGTGAGTTTGTTGTCCTTTTACTGTTCATATTTTCGATATGAAAAATCTTCTTCTTCTTAGATTAGTCCCTTTAACATTTCATTTCATAAGGCTTCGTGATGATGAACTCCTTGAACTTTACTTTATCTGGGAAGCACTTTCTCTGCCCTTCCATTTGAAATGATAGCTTTGCCAGATAGAGTATTCTTGGATGTAGGTCCTTGTCTTTCATGACGTTGAATACTTCTTTCCAGCCCCTTCTTGCCTGTAAGGTTTCTTTGGAGAAATCAGCTGATAGTCTTATGGGAATTCCTTTGTAGGTAACTCTCTCCTTTTCTCTTGCTGCTTTGAAGATTCTCCCCTTATCTTTAATCTTGGGTAATGTAATTATGATGTGCCTTGGTGTGTGCTTCCTTGGGTCCAACTTCTCTGGGACTCTCTGAGCTTCCTGGACTTCCTGGAAGTCTATTTCCTCTGCCAGATTGGGAAGTTTTCCTTGATTATTTGTTCAAATAAGTTTTCAATGTCTTGCTCTTCCTCTTCTCCTTCTGGCACCCCTATGATTCAGATGTTGGAGCATTTAAAGTTGTCCCAGAGGTCCTGAAGCCTCTCCTCATTTTTTTTGAATTCTGGTTTCTTCATTCTGTTCTGGTTGAGTGTTTATTTCTTCCTTCTGCTCCAAATCATTGATTTGAGTCCTGGTTTTCTTCCCTTCACTGTTGGTTCCCTGTATGTTTTTCTTTATTTCACTTTGCATAGCCTTCTCTTTTCCCTCCATTTTGTGACCATACTCCACCAGTTCTGTGAGCATCCAGATTACCAGTGTTTTGAACTCTGCATCTGTTGGGTTGGCTATCTCTCCATGGCTTAGTTCTATTTTCGGATCTTTGATCTGTTCTTTCCTTTGAGCCTTTTTTTTTTTTTTTTGGTCTCGTAGCACCTATTATGTTGTGAGGGGCGGAGCCTTAGGTATTTGCCAGGGTGGGGCAACCCAGTCACTGCCTTGTGGTGCTATATGTGGGGGAGGGGTCTGAGAGGGACCAGTGCCACTTGCTTGGCTCTTGGCCTGCGTTCAGTCACTTCCCCTGCTACCCACAAGCAAGTCGGGGCTTTCTGGTGCTGATTCCCAGGTGGGTGAGTTTGTGTATGTTCTAGGACCCTGTGGGTCTCTCAAACAAACTCTTCTGTGAGACTGGCAGTTTCTCCTGCCACCGCAACCCCCACAGGTTTTTACTGGTAGAAATTTTGAGGCTTTCTTTTCCCACACTGGAACCCTGGGTTGTGCGGTCTCTCTCACTCCCCGGTTGTTCCTCCCGGTTTGTCCACATGCAAATGTGGGACCACCCGGTCTGCCAGCCACAGCCTTGCTGCTGGTCCTCTCCGCCCCAGCTACCCATCTCCACCCCTCCTACTGGTCTGGATGAATGTTTCTTCTTTAACTCCTTGGTTGTAGGACTTCCATACAGTTCGATTTTCTGGCAGTTCTGGTTACTTTTTTGTTTTTAAATTTGTTGTTGTCCTTCTTTTGGTTGTGCGTGGAGACCAAGTGTATCTACCTATGATTCCATCTTGCCAGGACTGTCTTGAGATTCTTAAGATATATACCCTGAAGTAGGGTTGCTGGGTCAAAAGGCAGTTACATTTTTAATTTTTTGGAGGAACTCCATATTGTTTACCACAATGCACAGCCATTATCTCTTTAAATATTGCTTCTCCTCTATTTTCTATTTTCTGTTTCTGGGAGTATGATTAAATGCATATCACATTTTTCATTCTTAACCTGTTTATCATATGTTTCATCACCTTGTCTCTGTGAGTTGCCTCCTCTATAATGTTATCAGCTCCATCTTCCAGGACACTAATTTCCTCTTCATTGCTCCCTATACTTTGTTTAATTTTTCCACTACTAATTTTTAAATTTGAACAATATGTTTTCGTTCTAAAAATTCTATGTATTTCTTTTTCCAACCTACCTTAGCATTTTAGATAGTCTCTTATAGGTTACTAGCTTCATAATCCATCTTTTATTTTGTAAACATGTTGTACATATTTTATATTCTATATCTGATCATTCCAATATATGAAGTCTTTAGAAGAAGCCTAAATCTATTGATCATTTCAACTTTAATCTCATTAATTATGATGTATCTCTATGTATCAATTTTCTTTATTATAAATTCCTATTTGATCCTAATCTGTGGGAATTCTGGCTTTCTCTCAAAGAGGGTTTATGTAGGGTAGCTTCTGCTACCAGGTGGGGGTGCTAACAACATGTGAGAACTTTAACCCTTTTGAAGGTCCCAGCTTACTTCAGGCCTCCCTGCAGTCAGCACACCCGCCTGCTGCTGACTACAGTCAAGCACCTCAGTAAATATGTAGTGTCAGTTTCAGTATTTGCCCTCAGGTCAAATTCCTCTTTTGTACTTGCTTGCTTACTGTTCCCTGATCTCATTGCAATTCACCTTTTTATTTAAGTTTTTATTTTGAAATAATTTTATATGTACAGAAAAGTTACAAGAATAGTACAAGAGGTTCCCATATACTCTTCAGCCAGATTCAATTAACATTTTACCACACTGGTGTGCTCAAGTGCGCTCTCTCTCTCTCTCTCTCTTTCTCTCATTGCATCTTGATGAAGGGTTGCTTCTGAGCAAGCCTAACACTTATGGTAGCATCCAATCAATGAGAGGTAACTAAGGTCCCATGCTGAACAGATGATCCAAAGTTGGATATTTGATGCTTTCTAAATTTTATCCTTAAGACAGGCCTTGCATCTTTAAAAAAAAGTGTCCCATACTGAATGTTCTAAAATTTTAGTAACTGCCACTATCATTCCCTGCTAAAGCTTGCTATAAGCTCCATAAAGCATTCTAAGTGTTTTTTGGACACATCAAGCACCACATATATATTGAGACAGGGTGGTAGAGCTACTTATGATGTACTTTGGGGTAAACCAGAGAAACTTTCTCTTTCATGGGCCTCCACTCAGTGACATCAGATTGTAGTTTTATCATTGGAGCAGGACAAATACATGTACAACACACTGATACAAACATCAAGCATTGTGCTTCTTCGTTAGTTATAGACAGTGCAGATTTTTGCAATTTGTCTCCTTGCAGGGAATATTTTGTCATGTTCCAGATTATGTGACCTACAGAAACTTCACTAGATAGCAGTCTTATATGTTTTTGAAGATTCACCTTTTTTATATGTATGTCCTATAAAAAGACATGTATGGATAGCTACTTCTTGCTGCTTCTCCTCCTCCTCCTCCTCCTCTTCCTCCCCTTCTTCTCCTTCTTCTTCTTCTCCTTCTTCTTCTTCTTCTTCTTCTTCTTCTTCTTCTTCTTCTTCTTCTTCTTCTTCTTCATTATTGTCACTAATGGAGAGTACTAGCATGATGTTTTGTGGGATGGTAAAATAGTAAAGTTAACAGCAGATAAAACCTGTGAAATGCACTTGGAGAGTTAACATATCCTTTAGGCCGAGTTGTAAAGGTCTATATAGCTACCCTTACCAGATGAAAACAAACCATTTCTAATTCTTTGTTTATTGAATGAAGAAAAATAAAGCATAAGTTATTCAATAAATACATGCATATCAAGTACCAAAAGCTGTAGAGCCATACCTCATTTTATTGTGCTTCACAGATAGTGGTTTTTTTGTTGTTTTTTGTTTTTTTAATAAATTGAAAGTTTATGGTAACCCTGCATTAGGCAAGTCTATTGTTACCATTTATTTTTCCCAGCAGCATTTGCTCATTTTGTCTCTTTATGTCACATTTTGGTAATTCTCACAATATTTCAAACTTTTTTATTATTATTATTTTTGTTGTTATTATTTATGATTAGTAATCTTTGATGTTACTATTGTAATTGTTTTTGGGTGCCATTAGCCATACCCATATAAGATGGCAGACTTAATAAATAAGTGTTGTGTGTGTTCTGATTGCTCCATTGGCCAGTCATTCCTCTGTCTCTCTTCCTCTCCTTGGCCACAACAATATTAAAGTTGGGAATATTAAAATTAGGCCAATTAATAACCCTGCAATGGCTTCTAAGTATTCAAGTGAAAGGAAGAGTCCCAAGTCTCCTACTTTAAATTAAAAGCTAGAAATGAGTAAGCTTAGTTAGAAAGGCATGTTGAGAGCCACAATAGGCTAAAAACTTAGCCTCTTGTGCCAAACAGCCAAGTTGTGAATGTGAAGAAAAAGTTCTTGAAAGATATTAAAGGTGCTACTCCAGTGAACATATGAATGATAAGAATGTGAAATAGCCTTACAGCTAATATGCAAAAAATTTTAGTGATTTGGATAAAAGAGCAAACCAGTCATAGTATTCCCTTAAGCCAAAGACTAATCCAGAACCGGGCCCTAACTCTCTTCAGTTCTATGAAGTTTGAGAGAGGTGAGGAAGCTTCAAAAGAAAAGATAAGCTAGCAGAGATTGGTTCATGAAGTTTAATGAAAGAAGCCATCTCCATAACATAAAAGTGCACAGTGAAGCAGCAAGTGTTTATATAGAAGCTACAGCAAGTCATCAGAAGATCTAGCTGAGATAATTAAAGAAGGTGGCTACACTAAATAACAGACTTTTAATGTAAGCAAAACAGTTTTATAGTGGAAGAAGATCCCATCTGGAACGTCTATAGCTAGAGAGCAGTTAATGCCTGGCTTCAAACTTTTGAAGGACAGGCTGACTCTCTTGTTAGAAGCTAATGCAGCTGTGCTTTAAGTTGAAGGCAATGATCATTTAACATTCCGAAAATCCTAGAGCCCTTACAAATTATGCTAAATCTACTCTACATGTGCTCTATAAGTAGAACAACAAAGGCTGGATGACATCATATCTGCTTACAACATGGTTAACTATATATTTTAAGTCCATTGTTGAGACCTACTGCTCTAAAAAAAAAGATTTCCTTCAAAATATTACTGCTCATTGATCATGTACCTGGTCATCCAAGAACTTTGATGGATATGTGCAATGAGATTAATGTTGTTTTTATGCCTGCTAACAATGTCCATTCTGCAGTACATAAACCCAGGAATAATTTTAACTTTCAAGTTTTATTATTTAAAAATGCATTTGTAAGGGTATAGCTGCCATACATACTAATTCCTCTGATGGATCTGATTAAAGTAAATTGAAAACTTTCTGGAAAGAATCTGCCATTCTAGATGCCATTAAGAACGTTAATAATTTATGGAAAGTGGTCAAAATATCAAGATTTACAAGAGTTTGGAAGAAGTTCATTCCAACCTTCATGGATGGATTTGAGGAGGTCAAGACTTCAGTGAAGGAAGTAACTGCAAATGTGGTGGAAATAGTAAGAGAAATGAAATTAGAAGTGGAGCCTGAAGAAGTAGCTGATAAAATTTTAGTAAATGAGGAATCTTACGGAGTGGTTTCTTGAGATGGAATCTGCTTCTGGTGAAGATACTATGAAGATTGTTGAAATGACAAGAAAGAATTTAGAATGTTATATCAATTTAGTCAATAAAGCAGCATCAGGCTTTGAGAGGACTGACTCCAATTTTGAAAGAAGTTTTGCTGTGGGTAAAATGCCATCAAACAGCATCACATGCTACAGGGAGATTGTTCATGAAAGAAAGAGACAATTGTGGCAACTTTTACTGTTCTCTTATTTTAAGAAATTACCACAGCCACCTCAACCTTCAGTAACAACCACCCTGATCAGTCAGCAGCCATCAACACTGAGGCAGGACCCTCCACCAGCAAAAAGATTATGATTCACTGAGCACTCAGATGATGGTTCGCATTTTTTAGCAATAAAGTACTTTTTAAATTAAGGGATGTACATTTTTAGACATAATGCTATTGTGCACTTAACATACTACCGTATAGTGTAAACATAACTTTTATGTGCACTGGGAAACTAAAAAATTTGTGTGACTGGCTTTCTTAAGATTTTTGCTTTATTGTGGCGGCCTGGAACTGAACCACAATATCTCTGAGGTGTGCCTGTATTCCTTTTCCCTGGTAGAGAGACCATGTATGGAATAGTAATAACTATTATTAGAGTTATTATCAGATTCAGCTTATAGTAATATATTGCTATTATTTAAGCCTTTTGCTTTTTATACTTGCCTAACTAAAAAATGTAAATGTAAATATAAAATATAACTAAAAATAAATATAATAGAAATGCTCAGTCTTGCATCTTTCATGTGAGTTTTCTGATATATCATTATTATTTAGTGTGAGTTAGAATTAAATCCAAGTTTGCATGAGTCTACATAGTAAATTACTAGCCTCAGCTAGCTAGCCAAGCCAGCACAGTGAATGAAAGTTCCTTTATAACTGAATCTGTATCAGTAAATTAAACCAATCTAAAATTATGTCCTGCTCAGAGAAAAAATTCTATACTGCTCTCCATTAAAAATTAACATAAATTAGTTAAGTCCTGCCTATTGAATGCTATATAACATAATTAAATCTTGACAAGATGGAAACTTTCTAGGATTATATCATTCATAAAACTGACATAGAAGAGGTAGAAGCACCAAACAGATCAATAACCATAGAAGAAATTCAAATAGTAGTAAAAATTCTACACCTAAGAAAGGTACAAGGCCAAGACAGATTTATCAGCATGCCATACCAATGTTTCAGAGACCACATTATCCAATGTTACCTTTAAACATGTAAAGGTATGAAGATTTATCGATTTGTTCTATGAAGCCAGGAAAATCCTGGTACCTCATAAACTGGACAACTCTCTAAAAGAAAACTGTAGATAAATACTACTTACAAATATATGCCAATATATACAAAATTCTGTTTGGAGACAGACTCTATGGGACTTGTGTTTCTGCATGTCTTACAAACAGGTATTAACTGCCCTTTCGATCCAGAATATATTTTCAAGGATGTTTATATAGTGAACAACTTTGGGAGATAGCGATAGAAGCTCCATCTAGAATATTGAGTAGGTTTGTTTACTGTCCAGTATAATAAAAATAATTTCTCTCTCCAATGCCTTTGCTTACCTCTCTTTATAAAAGATTTGGGTTCCCTAAGCTTGGAATTCTTCAGCTGTGATGCATGCCCACTGAAGGTAAAGAATTCAACCATGTAATCCCTGTGGGACTTGGGGGACAATGGAAACCAATAAGAACATGATGCATATGCTTCTCCTGTGCCGTGAATAATAAAGCCCTTCATCTCTGACCTAGGAGTTTTGTGTATTCGGTCTGAGTACATGACCCTATGGCAGGCTAGCTTGTTAGCTTGCAAATAAGGAAAGAAAAAAAACTCTGACCCTTCACAGTTCTCAATAAAGTCTTAAATAAACTATTATCAGATTGAATTTAGTAATGTATCAAGCAATCACATGTCATGGCAAAATAGAATTTATTCTAATTATTCAAAGATGATTCATCATCAGAAAATCTGTTAATGTAATTGACTATACTAAAAGATCAAGAAAATAAAACATGCTGAAAAATTACTTAATATTTATCACCTATTTTAAAATTAAAACTAAATGAAACAATGAACATCAAAAAAGCTATTTCTTAATGAGTTAGAAATAAAAGAAACATTCCTTCATTTAGGAAAATGTTCTCACCAGCAACCAAACAGCAGTGTTTTAAAAGCATGCCCATTAAAGATAGGAACAAGATAAAATTTCACCGGGGTTAATTAGTCAGTAGGAATAATAAACAGGAAGCCTAAATATTGAAACAGGATGGAGAGAGTGAGGGAGAGAGAGAGAGATCAATATTTTCCTTTAAAAAATACAGGAGAACCATCTAAAAAATTTTGAAACTAATGAAATAGTTCAATGACATTATCCCATCATTAGATACAAGATTTACACACAGCATTCATGCCTTTCCTATTAATCATAATCAATTAGAGAATACAAATTTTAAAATGCCATTCTTAGTAGAAATGAAATCTATAAAGTACCTACAAATAAACTTACCAAAGAAAGGCAAGCTCCACTTTATACATAAGTACTTTTATAAAAGCATAACATTTTACTGAAAGTAAAAAAAAAGCATTTCTCTTGAATAGGTAAATTCAATATATAAAGATGTCACTGTTCCCTCAAGCAATTAATAAATTTAATGTAATGCCAATTGAAGTCCCAAAATAATTTTTTAATGTAATCAAGAAATCCCAATGTGTATTTGAAGTAGAAAATATATGAGACAATTAGAATATATATATGAGTATATATAACCATATGTGTATACACAGTATCTGACACAAATAACATTTCCTTTTTTATTACAAAATCATAAGCATGTAATTCTATAACAGCACAATATCACACTCAAGTACACCATATGACATTTTAGGTGGAATGTTCAAATTACTACTATAAATTATTACACCCATATTATTATCCTACCAACCACACTCCAGCAGGTGTTACCTCTGTTGGACCCTGTATATAAATTTATATAACATAAATATATTTGAAGTCAATATATACTACATATAATATAAATACATATTATGTAATACATATTTATAAATATATAAATTTGCAATATAATTATAAATATATATTATATAATATAAATATGTGATATAATTATAAATATATATTACATAATATAATATATATTTCCCTTCCCCCTTCCCTTACCAGGTATTATGATATAGTATTTACAAAATCTAAACATTACGTATCAGTGCAGGAAAACACAAATCTGTCAAAGAGACACGGATCTATTTACATATTGCATTTTAAAATACTATTAAGGTGGCATTTGAAAACAATGGGAAAGAATACCCAAAACAGAGTTAGGGCAATTGGTGTTCATAAAGAAAACATAAATTTAAATTTTATGTACACCATACAGAGGATAAATTCTTGATGGGTTAAGAGATACATTTGAGACTTCCAGCTAAGATGGAAGCGTAGGTAGAAACATTATGGAAAACAATATTTGTGAAATATTTTCCACAAAACATTGTGGCAAACAATATGGAGTTCCTCCAAAAAATTAAAAATGTAACTGCCTTTTGACCCAGCAACCCTACTTCAGGGTATATATCTTAAGAATCTCAAGACAGTCCTGGCAAGATGGAATCATAGGTAGATACACTTGGTCTCCACGCACAACCAAAAGAAGGACAACAACAAATTTAAAAACAAAAAAGTAACCAGAACTGCCAGAAAATCGAACTGTATGGAAGTCCTACAACCAAGGAGTTAAAGAAGAAACATTCATCCAGACCAGTAGGAGGGGTGGAGATGGGTAGCTGGGGCGGAGAGGACCAGCAGCAAGGCTGTGGCTGGCAGACCGGGTGGTCCCACATTTGCATGTGGACAAACCGGGAGGAACAACCGGGGAGTGAGAGAGACCGCACAACCCAGGGTTCCAGTGTGGGAAAAGAAAGCCTCAAAATTTCTACCAGTAAAAACCTGTGGGGGTTGCGGTGGCAGGAGAAACTGCCAGTCTCACAGAAGAGTTTGTTTGAGAGACCCACAGGGTCCTAGAACATACACAAACTCACCCACCTGGGAATCAGCACCAGAAAGCCCCGACTTGCTTGTGGGTAGCAGGGGAAGTGACTGAACGCAGGCCAAGAGCCAAGCAAGTGGCACTGGTCCCTCTCAGACCCCTCCCCCACATATAGCACCACAAGGCAGTGACTGGGTTGCCCCACCCTGGCAAATACCTAAGGCTCCGCCCCTCACAACATAATAGGTGCTACGAGACCAAAAAAAAAAAAAAAAGGCTCAAAGGAAAGAACAGATCAAAGATCCGAAAATAGAACTAAGCCATGGAGAGATAGCCAACCCAACAGATGCAGAGTTCAAAACACTGGTAATCTGGATGCTCACAGAACTGGTGGAGTATGGTCACAAAATGGAGGGAAAAGAGAAGGCTATGCAAAGTGAAATAAAGAAAAACATACAGGGAACCAACAGTGAAGGGAAGAAAACCAGGACTCAAATCAATGATTTGGAGCAGAAGGAAGAAATAAACACTCAACCAGAACAGAATGAAGAAACCAGAATTCAAAAAAAATGAGGAGAGGCTTCAGGACCTCTGGGACAACTTTAAATGCTCCAACATCTGAATCATAGGGGTGCCAGAAGGAGAAGAGGAAGAGCAAGACATTGAAAACTTATTTGAACAAATAATCAAGGAAAACTTCCCAATCTGGCAGAGGAAATAGACTTCCAGGAAGTCCAGGAAGCTCAGAGAGTCCCAGAGAAGTTGGACCCAAGGAAGCACACACCAAGGCACATCATAATTACATTACCCAAGATTAAAGATAAGGGGAGAATCTTCAAAGCAGCAAGAGAAAAGGAGAGAGTTACCTACAAAGGAATTCCCATAAGACTATCAGCTGATTTCTCCAAAGAAACCTTACAGGCAAGAAGGGGCTGGAAAGAAGTATTCAACGTCATGAAAGACAAGGACCTACATCCAAGAATACTCTATCTGGCAAAGCTATCATTTCAAATGGAAGGGCAGAGAAAGTGCTTCCCAGATAAAGTAAAGTTCAAGGAGTTCATCATCACGAAGCCTTATGAAATGAAATGTTAAAGGGACTAATCTAAGAAGAAGAAGATTTTTCATATCGAAAATATGAACAGTAAAAGGACAACAAACTCACAACTATCAACAACTGAGCCTAAAAAAAACAAAAACTAAAACTAATAAGCAAACTGCTAGAACAGGCACAGAATCATAGAAATGGAGATCACATGGAGGGTTATCAGCGGGGAGTGGGAGGGGGAAGAATGGAGGAAAAGGTACAGGGAATAAGAAGCATAAATGGTAGGTACAAAATTGGCTGGGGGGAGGTTAAGAATAGTATAGGAGAGGGAGAAG
>PVJD01019743.1:0-11010 GCA_004026545.1 Mormoops blainvillei
CAGTGGCCGTGTGCTGCAGCCACGTCCACTGTGTCCGGATGAAATGCACAGGAGGCGAGAACCGCCCTCCCCCAGGAGGCCGAGCCACTCTCAGCTTCATCCTCCCCAGGCCAGGACACAGGGCCCACGGGGCCCCCTGTGGCTGGTGTGCGTCTGTGTGCGCATGCCCACGCGAGCGCTTTAAAAATAAACCCAAAGACTAAACATCAAATCGGTGACTCCAAAATCGAAAAGTCACGAAATGGCCCTTTACGGACACCCCTTTTCGGGACCCCTCCCCAGGCCGATGTTTGGTTCCCGTGGTATACTGGGCACCGTGCAGCCAATGAAATTTCTCCTCAAGGTTTCTGGCCAATTCCCTGGATCGGCTTCCAGAAACTTCTCTTCCCCGCCAGGAAGAGGCAGCAAGGGCCTCTCAGTAGAGGTGATCCCATGTGTCGTCCCAAGTGCCCGGAAGAGCGGCTGGACCCCCTATGACCATAAGCCTTCCCCGGCCCTCCTGCTTGGCTGTGCCCCCCTGCAAGACCCTCCCCAGCGCCTCCAACCCGCCAAGGGCCCGAGGTGCCCTCCTCAGCCACTGGGCGTGTGGCCCTCGCCACATCACTCACTCTTGGGTGCTATACAGCCATGCTCAGCCCTTGCCCCACGGAGCCTGCCCCCAACGACTGGTGCCGTGAAGGAATGGAGTGAATGAGTGAATGAATACACAGAGGAACGCCCCCCACCCCTTCTGCTCTCAAATGCCCCTCAGAGCCTGAGTGGCTGCCCCTGAGATCAGCCCCGCAAGAGAGCTGGGGGCCGCCCACCCCTCCTCCCCAGCCCGCCCAACCGGCTAGCCCCGCGCCTCACTTCCACGCAGACCGCTGTGCTGGTGACGCGGCAGCTGTGGACCTCCGAGGCCATGCCTCTGAGCACCAGCTCCGACAGCCTCTGCCGGCAGCCCTCCCCGTTCCGGATGCACAGCCTGTAGGGGGGACCACAGCCCACCGGGCGGGGAGGACGTCTCAGCCCAACTGGGCCGGGTGACTCTGGAGCTGCCTACTGTACCCATGGGCTAACACCTCTGGCCCTTTCTCTCCTCACCAGGGGCTGTCACTCAAGTACTTACTTCCCATCACCTTTTCATAAGAAGAATTCTAATGAGGGTCGCTTGTGAGTGACAGACCGGGGACGCCCCCCTCCCAGCCCTGCTCAGAAGCCCTCTGTGGCCGTGGCCAAGCCTGACCAGCCCCTGACCTCACATCTCCTGCTCTGGAGCGTGACGGGTTGGAAGAAAAGATTCCCTTTGCCCTCCCTGCTCGCTACCGCCACCCCAAAGGGTGCGGCACGGGTCCACCTGGCAATCCCCGGGAGTGAGGCGTTCCGCCGTCTCCTAGACCTTCGGCAAGGGGGCGACTCCACCAGTCACACTGCCCGCCACCGCGGGAGCCTGGGCGCCCACCTGGCCAGCAGGCCCGCTCCTTGCAGGAAGGTGGAGCTGCTCTCCAGCACGGCCCACACGCCCTGCTCTTCCAGAGCTCGCGCGAGTTGCTCACTGCCGAGTCTCCTGAACAAAAGCTGCATGGACTTGATAGTGATCCTGGAAGGAGGCGGGACCGTGTCACGGCGTGGCAGCCCCTCCGGCAGCACCCACTGCGCCTCAGAAGGCCCTGCATGGCACCCAGGTCTGTGAAGCGGGGTCCCAACACCTGCGGGGCCTCGCTCAAGGGACTAAGACTGGTCTGCCCTGTGCCGAACACATGGGAGGGAGGGTTGTCAGTACAATCAGCTTCCAGAAACTTCTCCTCCCCACCAGGAAGGGATGATGAGGGCCTCTCCGTAGAGGTCACTTCTGAGAGGCTGCCCGAGGCCTCATCCCGCCCAGGCTCTTGAGAGCACCTCTGCAGGTTGAGCTCCTCAGGCAGGGTCCCCGCGCGGACGAGTCTCCACGTCTTCAGGACAGGCGACACAGCCTCTGGCCCCTGGCTGCTGCCGAGCTGCATCAGGAGGGTGTAGACGAGGTCCGGAAAGAGGTCCCGGAGCGGGTCGCCCTTGTCCACCTTCTCGATGAGAAGCTGGACGGTGCAGAGGGTCTGCAGAGAGAGGGCCGGCAGGCATCGGGCTGCTACTTGGAGCCCCCATGGAGCCCCGGGGCTGCCCCCGCGACTCACCATCAGGGGGTCCACCGCGGCCAGGCGCCAGATGTCGGCCTTGGAGGTGGCCGTGACCCTGGGGGTGAACCGTGACTGCAGCCGGCCCATCAGCCCACAGAGCATCGACCGGGCAAAGGGCACATTCTCTGCCACAGCCAGCCACACCTCCTTCAGGTGGCTAACCAAAGACAGAGGACGAGGACTGTGGGTTACCTGCCATGTGCCCTGGCAGGTAAGAGCCTCTTTGGACCCCCAGCGGCTCCCTGAGTAGCACGTGGACTCTGGAGGCTGCCCTCGGAGAGCTGGAGTGAGCCGCCAGGTGTCCGTAACCAGAACCCAGGTCCCCAGCTCCATCGTCCGCCACATTTCTGCACCCCAGCTCATGGAACCCCTGAGAAACCTATGGCCCCCTGGGAAGCCCGAGCCCCACGGCCAGGTGACCTCGGAAGTCCCCACTGGGCCTCCTGTTTGGTGACCTACGGACACACGCAGTAAGAGCCTCCCCGTGCCCGACCTGCGCTAGGCTGGTCCTGGCCGCTGGCTGGCGCCTTCTCCCTTCCTCCTGCCAGCACGTCTCTGAGGAAGAGGGAGTGAGGCCTGCATGGTCAGGTGACCTGACAGACTACAATCTGAAGTGGCTTTCCGAGTCCCCACGCCCCAGCCTGTGGCCCGGCTGAGAAGGGAAGGGGCCCCTGGACAGGAGGGACCTGGTTACACAGGGACAGGGAGGAGGCGTCCTGGTGGGTTCTAAAGAGACAAGTCCAACAAGATCCAGTGGCACAAGGAGACGCGTTAACTGCCTGTTAGAATTCACAGGACTGGGTCCGTGGTTCCCCACAGGCTGGACCTCCCACAGGAGATGCAGGGACGAGGCAGCAGGGGCGAGTTGGGCCTGGTCCGGCCGCACGGGGCACCCACCTCTGCATGGGCAGGGGCTGCCTCAGGAGCGACGTGAGGACCGTCTCCTGGTGGTGGTGAGCCAGCAGCAGGACGCCCTCAATGAGGCGCTGCCGCACCTCCGGGGGGTCCACCCCAGGCAGGTGGGCCAGGATGGCACCCAGGATTTCAGCCACCTGGGGGCAGGGGCTGGGCATCACCAGGGTCACCTGGCGCCCATGGGCCTCTTGCCCTCACCCTACTGCACACCCCGCCTCCAGGGACTCTCGCCCAACTGGACTCTGGGGCGGTTAAACCGCCAGCACCCCTACGGCGAATCCTTTGGTCTTTTCCAGAACTTTATCGGGTGTTTGGTATGGGAAGCAGTGCGCTTTGACAGACAGAGCCATGGGCCCTAGCCCACTGTCCACTGACTGACCCGGCTACCTTCAACACCTTTCTTTCTCATTCTAGAACTCTCCTGCCACCTCCTGTTTACAGCCAGGGGTTCGGCAGGCGTCGTCGGAGAGTGCAGCTGGGCCCCATCCGGTCCCCCCAGCCTGGGGCCCCCCGGGCGGCCCCGGCCGCAGGCGGCCCACCCCGGGTCTGCTACCTTGTCCTCCAGCTCTCTGACCCGCATCTGGAGGAAGGTGCCTATCCAGGTGACGGAGGCCTGGTCGTGTTGGAGGCCCATGGCTCCGAGGTTCTCACAGAGCTTCTGGATGAGTGAGACCACGTCATCACAACTAAACTGTCTGCAAGCCACCTAGGACCAGAGCAGGGCCGTTGTGCGGGTCCAGCAGCCGAGGCCCAGGCCCAGGCCCCTCTGGTCACCACTGATGGGACCTCATCTCCTGCAGGACTGCAGGGCCCATGCCCCCAGGCCCACACCCCCTCCCTGCCTCCTGGCCCAGCCTCGCTCTATCCTATCTTGGGTCTGCTCAAGAGGTCGCTCTTTCCGAAGCCTCCCTGGTGCACCGCCAGCCTCCTGCTCCCCATCACCTGCCCCAGCCCCGCCTGAACCCCACACAGAAAGCTCTGCCTCAAGCCCTCCCCGTCCTGTCTTTACTCCCTGCAGCCTTCGCTCAGGGTGTGCCCTGGGCCCTAAAGCCTCCCGGCTCCCAATCTGCCCCGCCACTCCACAAACCCTCCTCCTCTGGGAAGCCCCTTCTGCCCCCCGAGGCAGAAGTGACCTCGCCCCTCTGCAGCCCTGGGAGTTTGGGTGGCTCTGGGCACCTTCCATCACCAGGATGCCATCGGCCTGCCCGTGTGCCAAGGCCTGTGTGCTGGACCTCGCGTCCCCGTCTTCCTGGGGCCCCTCCACCCTTGGTGAAGCACATTGTAAGGACAGGCAGACGCCAGCCAGGGACAGTTCAGCACCACCTGTGTGCCAGGAACCCCACGGGGACCTTACATAGTGCAGGCCATTTAAGGACTGACGGCCTAAGCTGGACCAAAAGCCATGGGAGCTGTGACTCCCAGGAGAGGGTGGGGACCGTGCGGCCAGGGCGAGCCAGGTCCTGCCCCCCGTGATGGCCCAGGCACCGGGAAGCCGGCCCAGCAGCCCACATGGCCCGGCTCATCACCTCGGCCATCCTGGAGGATGCGCTGAAGATTGCCGCCGCCGTGCCCCTCAGGTCCTCCTTACACCGCGTGAGCTCCAGCTCCGTGGACGCGTCCCATGAAGCGCAGGTCTGGCTTGCTGCTGGGAGCACAGTTTCAGGCACAATCAGCAAAGACAGGAGGTGCAGCCACAGGCCACGCCATGGTGGCCTCCTGCCCCGGCTCGCGGGGCACCTGGGCTCTGTGGGCCCGGACTGCACTGCGGCATTGGAACATCTCGTCCCCTCTGGTCTTTGCACTCACTGCACCCCACGCCACCTCTGCACACGGCCCCAGTGCCTGCTCCTCCGAAGGCCCTCCTGTGATGGACGCCCCTCAACCACCAAGCTAAAGGCAAACTCTCCCCCTCTGATGGTTTCCACACTGCAGCCTCCCCTCAGCTCATCGCTGGCCAATTTTGCTGTGTCCTTAGTATCTGGGAGCTGGCCTTGTCCCAGTGGAGCCCCTCAGTGCCCAGCACATGCCTGCAGTGAGTTACGCTGAACCAATGAGCCTCTCCTTCCAGAAGCTTCCATGGCCTCTCCCACCCTCCCAGCCTGGAGAGGCTGGTCCTGCTGTCTGTCCCACCTTCCACATACCGTGAAGGTCCAGCAGGCTGGACAGGACATCTGCTGAGGTCATGCGAGTTCTCTCATGGGAGTCACAGGTGCACGGGGCGATGAGTCCAACCAACGTGCCAAACTGCCCCAGCTTCAGGGGGATCTGGGGGGTGGGAGGCCTCAAGGATCACACTCTCCGTCCCCTCCTGCACACCTGGTGCTGCCTAGGGGCAGGGTAGTGGGTGGCCAGAGAGGGGGACCTCTGCTCCCAAAACACCACCCTGTCTGGGGTGGGGGAGGATGCCACTGTCTGTCTGCTGCCCAAGTTCCTGCCCCCTGAGCCCCACAGCTGGGCCCCTGCATGCTGAGCAGCCAGGATCCGAGGAGTTGGGCTGACCTCCGGCCCAGGGTCTATGTCCGGGCACCTGTCTTTTTCCCATAACTGAGCCCTGGGTTCAAATGTGGGCGTCCCCACTTGCTAGCCGTGTGACATGGGCAGGGTACCTAACCTTGGCCCCCATCTTCCTTGTCTGAAAATATGGCACCTCCCTGTTCAGGGGGGTGGCGTGAGAATTGCATCAGAAAACCCAGCATCGAGCCACAAACGTTACTTAACACTTGTCCTGGCCTCGACCTCACTTTGCGGGGCCTGTGTCCTGCCCACCTCATTCTCACCATGTCCCGGTCCTGAGACCCAAGGCTGGACCCCACACCCCAGCCCCAGGACACCACCGTCCTCCTGCCAATGCTGACTGTCCCCAAAGACCAGAAAGTCCCAGATGATGGAAGGAACAAATGTAGAAAGGAAGGTCCCATCCGAGTCGTGTCAGATGATTAACTAACAAAAACAGCTCATTGCTTGTCTGGGTGTTCGTGCTTGTCAAGCTTTGTAAAATTTGTCACTGTTTAGTCACTTATTTTCTCATTTTAAGTAAATACTCGCTTTTCTCACCCACGTGGTAGCCATAATTGTGGCCTTTTTCTTAAAGAGAGTCAGCCCCACGAAACTTAGATCCACGCCAGCCGTGGCCCATCCTTGTGCTCGCCCCCACCGAGAGTCCCAGGCTGGCCCCCCAGGGGCCTCATCGCCACTCCCAAATGAGGCGGCCCTGCCCCAAGGGACTCTTCGGGGGGCAGAATCCCGGCTGGGGGACTGGGCGCTCCTACACTCACTCACACAGACACCGATGCTCTGGCCGTAGATCTGCATGAGATGGAAATGGAGGCTCACGGCCTTCTCCCGCTCCCACTCCTTTTCCGACAAGATCCACTTTTCCAGGAGCTATGGGCAGAGCCAGGAACACGGAAAGGAGCGTCAAAATCCCAGGGACAGGCCTTTCCTGGCCTACTATTGCCCCCTTGGCCCTCCTACTCAGAATCTGATGTTCAGTGATGCTGAGTGGTTCCAGACACTTCTGGTGTTCTTCCCAGGCCCCACCCCTAGGGCGATGAGGTTGTGGGTGGAGTGAGAGCAACCTTAACATCCTCCCTGGGGTGGTTCTTGAGGAATGAATGTGTTGGGCCTTGCTCTGAACGTCTGCCGGCCCACAAGCGGGCCGGAAGCTCAGCCCGCCCTGCGTTCCAGGGCCTCTGCAGCCAGGCACCTAATAGCAGAGCTTAATAACACACAGAGCAAAGACCGGCAGAACCGAAAGGAGAGATAAATAAACCGCAATGATAGAGACTTCAGTACCTCTTTCTTAGTAAATGATAGAACGAGGGAGCAGAAAATCAGGAAGGGTCCAGAAAACTTGAACAGCCCTGCCAACCAACTTGGACTATTTGATACTTAGAAACACTCCACCCAACATGGCAGAATTCTTTCCAAGTGCACAGAGAACCATTACCAAAGACGGACCACCCCTGGACAACGAAATAAGGTTCCGTCGATTTAGGAGGATTTGACTCACACAAAGTTTGTCCTCACATTACAGCAGAATTAAAGTGGAAATCAAAAACAGAATGACCTCTGGAAAGAAAATCCTCACATATTTGGAAATTTCTAGAAAACCCACGGGTCAAAGAGATGATCAAAAGAGAAATTAGTATGTATTTTGAACTGAAATAAAGTTAGGACACAATATATCCTTGTTTGTGGGATGCAGCCACCAAGGAACAAGGCCAGCGGACGCATACAATCTGCTGCCGATTCGAAGACTTATTATAACATTGCAGCAATCCAGACGGCATGACGCTGGCGTAAAATCAGACGAGCATATCAAGGGAGCAGGGTATGTGTCCAGCAATAGAACCACCTGTATGTGATCAGTGGACTTTTGACAAAGGTGCAAAGGTAGTTAGTTCCATGGAGAAAAGGCAGTCTTTTCAACGAATGATGCTGGAGCAATTGGTTATCTGTGCAAAAATTCAAAAGTTAAGTAAACTCCAATCCCATACCTCACACCATATACAATGGTTAACTCTAAATATATCACAGACTTGTAAAACCTGAAACTATGTAGGTTTAGAAGAAAATATTTGTGATCTTGGGTTAGGCAAAGATTTCTTACATAGGACAGCAAAATCATGACTTATAAAAGAAAAAAATTGATAAATTAGACTTTATCAAAATTTGAAACTTCTGTTCTTCAAAAGAGACAGAAATTAATGAAAAGACAAGTCACAGACCAAAAGAAAATATTTGCAAATTATGTAACTGATAAAGGACTTGTATCTAGAAAACATAAAAACACCAAAAACAAGAATAAGAATGTAAACAATCTAATTTTTTTTTGGAAAACAACTACCAGTACCCTTCAAAAATACCAGGATTGTAAAAGACAAAGACTGAGGAATTGTTCCAGACTGAAGGAGGCTAAAGAGACATGACAATGAAATGCAAGGCATAATCCAGACTGGATCCTGAATCAAGGGGGAAACAGCTATGCAGAACAGCATCGGAGCAAGTAGTGAAACCGGCTATAGACCCTGGACTAGAATACAGCATGGTATCAGTGTGAAATTTCTTGATTTTGATCATTGTATTGTTATAAAAAACACTATTCTTGTTCTTAATGTCTGCAGCTAATTCCCTATGATTTAAAAGGAGTGTGTGTGTGTGCGCACGTGTGCGTGCGTGCACACGTGTGTGAACAGAAAAAGAGAAAAAAATGTGGCAAAATACCAAGAACTGTGAATCTGGGTGAAACGTATACAGGAGTTCTTTTTACTATACTTGCAACTTTTCAGTAAATTTGACATTTTGCGTGACTAAAATGACCAAAAACATGCTTAACTCATACCCTGTTTCCCACAGAGAGTCTGGCCCCCAGGCCAGCCTTTTGGGAGGGGTGGCCATGCCCGGCTCCCAGCTCCCGGCCTCCCCCAGGCCACTCACCTGCACCATCTCCTGCAGCCCCCTGGGGTCCAGCTGCCTCCACAGGAGGCCTTCCATCAGCTGCTCGAGGGCACGCAGGGCATTTGAGTACAGGGTCTATGACAAGAGACGGGAGAGACAGACAGCTGGTATGCACAGCATGAGAGGGTCTGATCATCACCCCTTTTACTTCTGCTCAGATGGGGCCTTTTACACTCATCTTCTCATGCAACGTACACGATGACCTCTTAAGAGGGACCCACTTCACAAAGGGGGACACTGAACTCCCAGAACCCCGTTCTGGAGGCACGGATGTCTACCTGGCCACAAAAGATTTGTCCTCCTTTTCCAACAGTGTCCCTCGAAAACAGTCACCCGGTCTGGGACTACATTTCCCAGGACCCCCTGCATCGAGGTAGAGCCTGTGACTGAATTCTGGCCAATGGAAGGTGGACAGAGAGGCTCATGAGTCCTGCAGACCCTCTTCCTGTCCGGGCTGGATCTCAGTGCCCATGAGGACCCTCGGAACCACTCACTGAGGATGCCAGGGCTCCCGAATAACCGTGTGAGGCAGCTCTATCCCCACGCCATCGCCTATTTGATCTCAGCTTCCGTCCTGTTACACTGCAGGGATTTCCGAGTTTAGCTGTTGGGGCGGCCAGCGCCACCTGCACTAACGGAGCCTGCCGCCCTTTGCGGGCTCCGGCTACAGCTGTGCGGCTCAGGACTCATGTTAAAGTAAACTTCCAAGTCCGGACCCAGAAAAGGAGGTGGCTCAGGGGGACCTGCCTTAATGGACTCGTTGTCCTCTCCTGGGGGCAGGAGAGAAATCACAGAACGTATACTGGTATCCATCAGCTCACTGTTTTCCTCTGTGGAGTAGAAAGGCTTCACCTTGCTAGGGGCAGAAAAAGTGACAGAAGGGGTTGTCAATGGGGAGTTGAGACCCATGGCCCAGTCTAGGGAGTGGAGGTGTGTCACACACCCAGAGAGGGACCCGCTTCCCTGGTTGGGGGTTCAGGTGTGTACCCGGGGCCCTGGCCCTGCCCAGCCATCCATGCCCAGTGACTGGGGCTGTGGTTGAGGGGCAGACTCAGGCATCAAGGCCACCTCTCCTCCTTGGTGCCCGCTCTGACCCTGTCCATCTGCTGCTCAGAAACACTCCATGGCCCCTCCCCAGCCCCAGCACGGACGCTGCCCTCCGGGCCAGCCCTGGCCCAGAGCTCGGGGGAAACACCGGAACCAGCAGCAGTGGCATCACCGTGGCGTTATCGGGAATGCAGATTCCACGGCCCCACCTCGGAGCTCCTGCACGGAAACCTCCGGGGGTGGGCCCAGCTCACCTGAGGTGCCCGAGGGCGTCCATGGCCATGGTGCGCACGGGAGAAGCCAGGCTGTCGGGCAGCTCTGCCTTGAGGATAGCCTGCGCAGCAGAGCAGCGCGGTGGGTGCGCTGCCAGTCCCAGGCGGGGCATGGCAGGGGCCCTTCACGCACAGTGATCCCGCTGGGGGCAGCTCTTCCAGTGTTAGTGCCCCAAAGAGCTGGTGTTTGGGGAGCCACTTGACCCTTGACATTTTCAGAGGCAGGGGGCTCCAGGTGGGCGTGTGCGTCCCACTCGGGTCTGCCTTACGTGGGTGTCCCCTTGGGCAAACCGCTTCCCCTGCCTGAGCCCGACTTCCCTTACATGTAGGATGAGGACTCGGTGGCCTGTTCCCTGGGGCTGCGCCAGGCTGGCATGAAACTACATGTGCAGAACTACCAGTTCAGACAGGAGCCAGATGTACGTCTGCTTCCATCTCGATCCCTCCTGTCCCACCCACATCTTGCATCCCCCCCCGGAGCTGCTTCCAACACAGTGGGGAGGTCTGGGCCAGGGACAGTAGCTGTCCCATAAACTCCACCAGCACCTGTCACCCCTTCTTGCTTTTGGACAGTTGATATTTTTCTAGAGCTTATCCAAGTTCTGTGCAAAGTTAGCTTTAAGCCCTGCCTGCAGCTGACACCTACCCCCTAGGTCCTTCCTAAGGAAAAACACTGGGACTACCGTGGGGTCGACCCAGCCCTTGTCCCGGCCCTGAACCAGCCACCTCAGGAGCACACAGAGCCCAGCTGTCCCGTGGCCATGCAACCCTTTATCAGATACCAGGATGTCACCTCAGAACTTGTACGGTTGAATCAAAGCAGGACTGAGATAGGAAGGGGCTTCAGAGGCCCCTATAGCCTCCACCCCTCAGACTCCCTCAGGAACTCAGCAGGGTTGGACCCCCCAGCGCCCAGGGCCAGGGACCCCGGGCTTACCACGAGAATGGCAGTGAGAGTCATCTTTTGGGCAAATTGAAAGTCCTCTAGGTCCCTGAGGTTTTCGATGGCGTTGGTGACTTGCACCACACTCTTCATGAAGGCCATTTTGAGGCTGATGTCCTGTGCCCAGACCAAGACCGAGGGAAAGAAGAAGCCTGTCGTGAGTGAACCCGAGGACATCGAGCAACAGCCCGTGTGCCCAGACCCTGCGTCCGCCTAGGGA
>PVJD01019744.1:0-11008 GCA_004026545.1 Mormoops blainvillei
AAAACCAATTTTATAAGAATTTTTTCTTCTTTTTTTAGTGATATTTAATATAATTAGTCTACTACTGTACTAGTGTATGTAACAATTGGTGTATTCTATTCATTTTCTTTTTTAATTAAATTTAATTTTTATTGTAGTTTTTCCATTACCATTTACCTCTCTTATACCCTCCCCCAAGCAATCGCCATACTGTTGTCCATGTCCATGAGTGCTTTTCCTTTTTGCTCAATCCCTCCACCTCCTACCATGCCCGCTCCTTAGCTGTCATCTGCTCTCTATGAGTCTGTCTCTGTTTTGCTTGTTAGTTCAGGTTGTTCCTTAGATTCCACATACAAGTGAAATCATATGGTATTTTCTTTCTCTGGAGGGCTTATTTTACTAAGCCTAATGTTCTCCAGGTCAGTCTACGCTGTCACATAGGGTAAAACTTCCTTCTTTTTTACAGCTGAGTAGTATTCCCTTGTGTAAATGGTCTATAGTTGTTTTATCCACTCATCTACTGATGGACACTTAGGCTACTTCCATATGCTGGCAATTGTAAATAATGCTACAATGAACATAGGGGTGCTCCTGTTCTTTCAAACTAACGTTTTGGGTTTCTTTGTATGTATTTCCAGAAGTGGGATCGCTGGGTCAAAAGGCAGATCCATTTTTAATTTTTGAGGCATCTCCATATTGCTTTCCACAGTTGCTGCACCAATCTGTATCCCCACCAACAGTGCAAGAGTCTTCCTATTTCTCCACACCCTCACCAGCATTTGTTTATTCACAAAAGCCAAAATCTGGAATAAACCCAGATGTCCTACAATGGATAAATGGTTTAAAAAGCTATGATACATTCATATCATTGAAAACTACTCAGCAACAAATGAAACGAAATCTTGTGCCTGGTCAACTTGAATGGATTTCCAGAGAATTATGTTGAGTGAAAAAAAGCCAATTTTGATGTGAAAATTATTTTCTCCGATTCATTTTATAGTATTTTATTTTAAATTATTACCTTATTCATTTATTTTTATTTTTCAGTTACAGTTGACATTCAATATTATTTTATATTAGTTTCAGTGCATTGCATAGTGGTCAGACAGTTATACAATTTACAAAGTGATCCTTCCAATAATTCTAGGACCCAAATAATAACATACATAGTTATTACAATATTATTGACTATATTCCCTATAATATATTTTACATCCCCATGACTATTTTGTAATTAAAATTTGCACTTCTTAATCCCTTCACCTTTTTCACCCAGCCCCCAACTCCCCTCCCATCTGGCAATCCTCAGTTTGTTCTCTGTACCTGCGAGTCAGTTTCTGTTAATTTGTTCATTCATTTTGTTCTTTGGGTTCCATATGTAAGTGAAATCATATGATATTTGTCTATCTCTGACTTTTTTCACGTAGCATAATACTCTCTAGGTCCATCTATGTTGTCACAAATGATAAGATTTCATTCTTTTTTTATGGTTGATTAATAATACATTGTGTATGTGTGTGTGTGTGTGTGTGTGTGTGTGTGTGTGTATATATCACTTCCTTATCCACTTGTCTACTGTAGAGCACTTATTTGTGTTGCTTCCAAATCTTGGCAATTGTAAATAATGTTGCAATGAACATAGAGGTACATATATCTTTTTTAAATAATTTGGATTTTGTCAGATATATATACAGAAGGGGAGTTGCTGACCATAAGGTACCATATTTTGCTGTGCATAAAGTACACCTATGTTTTTGATCCAAACTTTCAGGAAAAAAATCTTTCATTTTAATTTTTCAATTCAATTATTTATTTATTTATATTTAGAAACAGAACCAATTATCATATTCCAGGGTATTATTTTGTATACAGATATCATTATTGTTTTCTAAAGTTACACTTTTAATGTATAAGCATAAATAAAAGAATTAAAACCATTTGCATAGATACAGAATTAGTACTACCCTTGGATAATGAGCATCCTTATATTTCCCTAAAAAATTTGAGCTAAAAAGTGCACATTAATATGTACTTCTATTTTCAATTTTTAAAAAACCTCTGTACTGTCCTCCAGAGGGGCTGCACCAATATGCAATCCTACCTACAGTGCATATGGGTTCCCTTTTCTCCATGTCCTCACCAACACTTGTTGCTTGTAGATTTATTGATAGCCATTATAACAGCTGTGAGGTGACATGTCATCGTGTTTTTAATTTGCATTTCTCTGATGATTTTCACGTTGAACATCGTCTCAGGTGTCTTTTAGCCATCTGTATTTTTTTTTGAAATGTCTATTCAGGTCCTCTGCCCATTTTTAATTGGATCACTTCTTTTTAATGTATATTTGGTGTTAATTTGTATCAGTTCTTTATAAATTTTAGGTATTAACTCCTTATGGATTGTATCATTGACAAATATTTTCTTCCATTCAGTAGTTCTTTTCATTTTGCTGATAGTTTCCTGTGCTATGCAAAAACTTTTTAGTTTGATGTAGTGCCATTTGTTTATATTTTCTTTTATTTCCCTTGCCCAAGGAGATATATCAGAAAAAAATATTACTAAGAGCAATGTCAGAGTTTGCTGCCCATGTTTTCTTCTAGGAGGTTATATGGTTTCAGGTGTTACATTTAAGTATTTAATCTATTTTAAGTTTATTCTTGTATATGGTGTAAGAAGGTGGTCCAGTTTCATTGTTTTACATTTATCTGTTCAAATTTCCCAACAACATTTATCAAATAAACTTTTTACCCCATTGTATATTTTTGCCTCTTTTGTCATAGATTAATTGGACATATAGGTGTGGATTTATTTCTGGGCTCTCTAACCTTTTCTATCAATCTATGTATTTGTTTTTATGCCAGTACCATGTTGTTTTGATTACTATAGCCTTGTAGTATAGTTTGACATCAAGTAGCATGATAACTCCAACTTTGTTTTTCTTTCTCAAGGTTGCTGTGGCTATTCTGGATCATTTATGGTTCTACATAAATTTTAGGATTATTTGTTCTAGTTCTATGAAAAATGCCATTGGCATTGTGATAGGGTTTGCATTCAAATCTATAAATTATTTTGGGTAGTATGAGCATGTTAATGATGTTAATTCTACTTATCAACAAGCATGATATATGCTTCCATTTATTTATATCTTCTACAGTTTCTTAAATGTCTTAAAATTTTTCAAGTACAGGTTTTTAACTTCTTGTTTAAATTTATCCTAGGTGTTTCATATTTTGATGCAATTGTCAATGGGATTTTCTTAATAATTGCTCCTTTTTGATAGCTCATTATTTCTGTTTAAAATACAACCAATTACTGAATATTAACTTTGTGTCTTTTTACTTAAATGAATTCATTTATTAGTTCTAGTAGTTTTTTGGGGGGTTAGTCTTTAGGGTTCTCTATATGCAATGTCATGTCATCTGAAAATAATGACAGTGTTACTTCTTCCTTTCCAATTTGGATGTCTTTTATTTCTTCTTCTTCTCTGATTGTTGTGGCTAGGACTTCCAACACCATTTTGAATAAAAGTTGTGAAAGTGGACTACCTTATCTTGTTTCTGATCTTAAGGAAATGCTCTTATCTTTCTCCATTGAGTTTGAGTTTATTATATATGACCTTTATTATGCTGAGGTATGTTTACCCCATTATCACTTTACTGATAGTTTTTATCATAAATGGGTGCTGGATATTGTTAAATGCTTTTGCTGTATGTATTGATATAATCATATGACTTTTATCCTTCATTTTGTTTATGTGGTGTATCACATTGGTTGATTTGCAAATATTGAACCATCCTTGCATCCCAGAAATAAATATCACTTGATCATGGTGTAAGATATTTTTAATGCATTGCTGGATATGTTTTGGTAATAATTTGTTGAAGATTTTTGCATCTATGTTCATTGGCGTTATTGACCTATAATTTTATTTTATGTAATGTCTTTGTCTGGTTTTGGAATCAGGGTAATGGTGGCTTCAGAAAATGAGCTTGGGAGTCTGCCTCCTCTTAAATTTTTTTGAATAGTCTGATAAGGGTATGTGTTAGTTCTTCTTTTAATGTTTAATAAAATTCACCTGTGAAAACATCTGGTACAGGGCATTTATTTGTTGGGAATTTTTTAATTACTGATTCAATTCATGGTTAGTAATTGGTCTGTTCATTTTCCCTTTCTTCTTGACTCAGTCATGGAAGATTTTAGGTTTCTAGGAATGTATCCATTTCTTTCAGACTGTCCAATTTGTGGACATATGATTGTTCCTAGCATTTTCTTAAAATCATTTGTATTTCTGAGGTATCAGGTGTCACTTCTCCATTTTCATTTCTGATTATATATGGATCTGAGTCCTCTATTTTTCTTCATGGGTCTGGTTAAACATTTATAAACCTTATTTATCTTTTCAAAGAACCAGCTCTTGGTTTCATTGATCTTTTCTATTTTTTAATGTTCCATTTCTTTTATTTTCACTTTGATCTTTATTATTCCTTTCCTTCTACTCACTTTGGGCTTTGTTCTCTGTTCTTTTTCTAGTTCCTATAGGTTAAGGTTATATTATTTTTTGAGATTTTTCTTTTCTCCCAAGGTAGGCCTGTATTGCTATAAATTTCTCTCTTAGGCCTTCTCTTGCTGTGTCCTATAGATTTTGGGTCATTGTATTTTCACTTCCTTTTGTCTCAAGATACCTTTTGATTTGTTCTTTGATCTCATTGTTAACACATTCATCATTTAGTAGCATATTATTTAGCCTCCATATTTTTGTGTGTGTTTTGGGGTTTGTTTTTGTAACTGATTTCTAGTTTCATATCATTGTGGTTGGAGAAGATGCTTGATATCATTTCAATTTTCTTAAATTTACTTAGACTTGTGTTGTGACCTGACGTATTGTCTATCATGGAAATGTTCCATGTGCACTTAAAAAGAATGTATATTCTGTTGTTTTGGGGAAAAATGCTCAAAATGTTAATTAAATACTTCTGGTCTAATGTGTCATTTAAGGCTGCTGTTCCCTTGTTGATTTTCTTGTCTGGAAGATCTATCCATTGATGTCATTTAGGTGATAAAGTCCCTTACTATGTGTTACTTTGATCTCTCCCTTTTTGTACATAAATATTTGCTTTATATATTTAGGTGGTTCTATGTTGGGAGCATACAGTTTTGTAAGGACATAACCTCTTATTGGGTTGAACCCTTTATCATTATGTAACATCCTTCTTTGTGTCTTCTTATGGCCTTTGTTTTAAAGTCTATTTTGTCTGATGTAAGTATCCCTATCCCAGGTTTTTTTCCCATTCCTTTTGCATGAAATAATTTTTTTCTATCTCTCCACTTTCAGTCTTTATGAGTCTTTCCATCTGGAGTCTCTTGTAGACAGCTTATATGGGTCTTCTTAACCTTTCAAATACCCTATGTCTTAGACTGGAGCATTTAATCCATTTACATTCAAAGTGATTATTGATAAATATGTATCTATTGCCATTCTATTATTTATACTTATGTTCTTTTCCCCCTTCTTAAATTCATCTCTTCAACATGTCTTATAATACTAGTTTGATGGTAAAGAACTTCTTTACCTTTTTCTTGTCTGACACCCTCTTTATTTCTCCTTCAATTTTAAATGACAGCCTTGCTGGGTAATGTAGTCTTGGTTGTAGGTCCTTGCTTTTTACTACATTGAATATTTTTTTCCAATCCTTTCCAACCATGCAAAGTGTCTGTTGAGAAATCAGATGACAGTCTTATGAGAGCTCCCTCATAGGTAACTAACTGCTTTTCTCTTGGTCTTTTAAAAATTATCTCTTTGTATCTAACATTTGCCATTTTAAATATGTTATGTCTTGGTGTGGGCCTCTTTGGGTTCATCTCATTTGTGATTCTCTGCACTTCCTGTGCTTCCATGTCTATTTCCTTCACAAGATTAGAGAAGATTTTAGTCATTATTTCTTCAAATAGGTTCTCAATCCCTTGCTCTCTCTCTTCTCCTTCTGGCACCCCTCTGTTGCAAATGTTGTTATGCTTAATGTTGTCCCAGAGGTCCTTTAAACTATTCTTATTTTTTTCTACTTGGTTCTGTTTTTTTTTTTCTGTTGTGATTACTGTTCTTGCAAATCTCTGATTTGATCCACTGTTTCATCTAATCTATGGTTGATTGCTTCTAGTGTATTCTTCACTTCTGACGGTTTTTAAGGCTTTCTATGTCTTTTTAAAAAGATTTTATTTATTTTATTTTTAGACAGAGGGGAAGGGGGGAAGAAAGAGAGTGAGAGAAACATCAATGTGTGGTTGCCTCTTGTGCGCCCCCTACTGGGCACATGGCTTGAATCCCAGGCATGTGCCCTGACTGGGGAATTGAACCGGCGACACTTTGGTTCACACATGGATGCTCAATCCACTTAGCAACACCAGCCAGGGCTCTATGTCTTTTTTTAATGCTCATTATCTCTTTATTGAACTTCTAAGTTCCTTGAACTTCCTTATAACTGTTTTTTTTTTTTTTAACTGTACCTTGTAAGTTATTTGCATCCATTTCATTTAGCTCTTTTTTCTGGAGATTTTTCCTGTTCTTTCATTTAAAAGGTATTTATTTGTCTCCTCCTTTTAGACTTATCACTGTTTTTGTTTCTATGTATTAGGTAGATCTTTTATGTCTCCTAGTATTTTGGGGGAGGTTTTATGTATTAGGTGTCCTGTGGGGCCCCTGGCACAGTTTCCCTGGTCACTTGATCCATGTGCTCTAGGTATATCTCTTTTGTAGGCTGTATTTGGCCTCCTGTTGTAGTTTAGCCTTGATGGCTGTTAGCTCTTCAGTGTGTGGGATTGACCCTCAGGCTAACTGGCTGTGAGGACAGGACACAACAACCAGTATGAGATGCTGTGTTGGTCATGACCCCATCAAAAGGGATTCACCCCAGCAGGGTCTGGTGCCTGCCAAGACTACTCTTTGGGTATGCCACTTGCGGAGCTAATCAGGTGGTGTTCTGGTGTGTTCTGAAACTGCACACTGGGTGTGATGGTTTTGGGGTCTCTTGAAATGGGCTCTAGCGCAGGCCAATATCGGGTGCTGTCTGTTAGCAAGCCAGGGCTACCTGTTAGGAACTACAAAGCAATCTGCGGTTGGTAGCTGCCTCTACTGGGAGTGACTGCATGTAGCAGAGGCCATGCTGTGATCTTTGGTCAGCTGCTGCAAGTACCGGGCCTGAGGCAGGTCAGCATTAGGCACATGGCACCCTAAGACTTGCTGCCACTTACTGGCTGCCTGTAAGTCTCAGCTGCTAAAACAGCCTCAGGTCTGTCTTGGAGTTGAGTGAGGCCGGGTCTCATGTAATCACCAAGGTGGGGTGTGTGGTGTTTACCAGGTTAACTTAGATTCAGATTTGGTGCCAGGGCTGAGTCTTAAGCCATTCAACATAAGTCTCAGGGCATACCAAGACCAGCTGCCACCCATCTGGGGCCTTCAGAACTTTGCAGTGCGTTAACGTCTCAGGGTGACATAAGGTGGAGCTAGAATTCACCAGCCTAATTCAAATTCAGATTTGGCTATGTGTGGGGAGGGCAATGGCAGCCACCTCTCCAAATCTTATCCTAAAACCACGCAACTCAGTTTCTACATGTATGTCATGTAGCCTCTGAGGTTGACCAGAGTTCCTGAGGAGTCTTTTTTTTTCTTTTTTCTTTTTAGAAAGGCTGCAACACAGGCCCAGGATGGCTGCCACCAAAAGAACTTAGAGCTATGCATGAGTTGGGTAAGGTGAGGTCTCAGGGAGTCATCAGGTTGAAGTGAGTGGGGTTCACTAGGCTGATGCGAATTTAAGTTTTTCCGTGCTGGGGGAGGTGGGGTGGGAGGAGTGCTCAACACAGGAAAGATGGCACTTGTCGGACATGTGGGAAGAGAAGTCAACATAAGGACAATGGCAGTCTCTGTCCGGTCTTTGCCCTAGTCCACACACCTCAGATTCTCCATTTATGTCTCTGGTAACACCGCCTCCCGCCCCCACACCAAGCCAATGTTCCTACACCAGAACCAAGGGTGAGTGCCTTTGAGCAAGAGTTTTTGCATGGGCTCTTTAAGGAGATACCTGGGTTTCTAGCAGCCTTCCGTCTCACCCTAACAGACAGAATCCCCTCTGATTTTCACTGCCAGATATTATGGGTACTCCTCCCCCAGCACTGGTGCTATGTGCTAGATGGCCCTGTGTGTGGCTGAGACCCCTTACCCCTCAGGAAGGACTTCTGCAGCTGAGATATTCTGCCAGATTCTCAACCACCATACCTAATGTGGGGCCAGCCCATTTGGCATCTCTACCCTTCCTACCAGTCTCAGAATGGCTTCTTCTTTATATCCTTAGTTATAAGACTTCTGTCCACCTAGTCTTCAGATGGCATTCCCACTGATTATTCCATTATTTAATTGTAATTTTGATGTGGTCATGGGAGGAGGTGACTATAGAATCCACCTACTCTACAATCTTGACCAGAACTTCTTTTTTAAAAAAATATTTTTTTAAGTTATGGTTGACATTCAACATTTTTTATGTTAGTTTCAGGTGTACAGCATAGTTGTTAAACAATTATATAATTTATGAAGTGATCCTCCCTGATAAATCGACTACCTACCTGGCACAATACATAGTTATTACAATATTATTGGCTGTTTTTCCTATGGTGTACTTTAGTCTGAAATGACAAAATTATCAACATGGGAAGCAGTTTAATGGTTGCCAGGGAGTAATAAGGGGGGAGAAAATATAGCTGTGATTATAAAAGATTAATACCGGAAATCTTTAATGTGTTGACACTGTTCAGTACCTTGACTGCAGTAGTGGTCACATAAACCTACACATGTGATAAAATTTCATAGACTGATACACACAGGCAAATGGGTGTATGTAAAACCAGTGAAAATGGAATAAGGTAGATGGATTGTATCTATGTCAGTTTCCTGTTTGTGATGTACTACGGTATGCATGATGTTACCATTGGGGATGAAGGGTATTCAAGATCCCTCTTATGTTTTCTTAACTGCATATAAATCTATAATATCTTGAAGTATGAGTTTTTTAAATGAGTATGAGATCTATGTCATAATGTCCATTTAATAAATAAGGATAATAAGGCATGGAGATAATCATCAGTTTAGTTTGAATAAGACCTAGTAGGAAGTCTAGTTTAGAACTCACTCAACTTGGAGTTCTCAATACAGAAATCAAGATGGGAACTAATACTAGGACCACCAGCATTTACACTGATGAAGAATGTTTCAGAGAATTCCAGCAGCCCCCTTACACAGTTGCCAAGTGTATAAGAGATCCCAAGCAAAAACTGCCCAGGTGAAAAGGGCCATTTGATCATAAGTCATCTTAAACTTTTAAACCACAAGGTTTTTGAATGGTTTGTTATGCTATAATGAGAATACTACATCAAGCAAGGAGAGTGAGTGGTTGTAGCCAAATAGAGGAGTTTTGAAATCTCAGTAATTCTGCTGGTTTTAAATGCTAGGACCCATGTTTGTCTCAGGCTAGTCCCTGAAACCCATTTTCCTGAATATTCTCTAAGCATGCTGGGAGTGATGACAAGGGTTGGGGGATGCACACAAAAAGGAAATTGAACAACCAGTCCTTGCCCTTGAAGAACTCACAGTCTAGGGAGACGAAACGTCAGTGCGTTAAATGGCATGAGAACAGTTATAAGGCAACAAATCAGCAAGTTCAAACTAATATACTATAGCACAAATTGAATGCATGTGGCAATGTATGGCTACCCAAGCAGCAGAATGAAGCTAGACATTTTCGGCCCTGAAGGCAACATTTCACAAAGGGCCCCTCTTTCTTTGTTAACAGTGAAATAAACATCTCCAGCAATGCAGGGGCTAGATGGATGATATTAACACTTTTGTAGAAAGGAAAAAGGAAGTAACTTCCAGGGACAATTATTCTTGCTTTAATTTTCTTTTGTTCTCTTTCCTGATTATGAGTATTTTTGGCAAGCCACAATTTCACTGAGCATTAAATTCCTCCTCTATAGACTGGAGATAACAAACTAGAGAGTAGTGGGTTGAAAGTCAGGAAATATGAATTAAATCTCAAATGTATCATTTCTTGGCTCTGTGACCTTGGATACATCACCTCCCCTACTCTCATCAGTTTCCTCTTCTGTGGCATAAAAAGGTTGAGCTGAATGGTCCAGAAGGTAACCATCAACTCTAACTTTTGAGGCCACAGGCATTTCATTTTGTTGTGAGACTGTATAAAGTAATGTTGATTTATATGAAAGTACTCTTTAAGTCATAAAATGGTATAACAATATTAGGGACATCGATATTATCCAGTTCCCTGTCGTGGGGGGAAAAATGCCCTGCAGCTCTCCTTCAAGTTTAGGGGCTAAAGGTATAAATGGGTACTGTCTGTCAAGGCAGCACTTCCAGGCCTTAGAAGTTTGTGATAATTCTTTGTAAATATCGCTCACTGAATAAATGCAAGTTTGGAATAGTCTGTCTCGAGCTCACCAAAGTATCAGCAGTGCTAGTGCTAGTGTGATTTCAGGGTTGGGTTCTTACCCAACTCTGAATCGTAGGGACTACTAAAACAGTGGAGGCTATGGTGGGCCACTCCAAGTTTGTTTCAAGACCCTTAATGATCACAGAAATCCTTTTCATGGGGCTTAGGAGCCCTCTTTGTGGGACAAAATAGATTTCTAAGTCGTCCTCTGTCTCTCCACACACACCTGCATCTCCACCCTGCCTTTAAGTACACCAACGCTTATCACTTCATTAGCTGCAGTGGGGATTTGGGAAACGCCCCGAAATGATAAGCAGCTTGGAGGGCATAATTTGCGAAGCTAGTTCGTCCTGTGTCCTATGCACCAGCTAAGGACCAGACCAGGTGCATGCACCCAGAGAGGCCGTTTAGCAGAGAAGAGGGGTGCAGGGTTCCAGTTGGCGGGTAGCTGGGGTCTCATGGTGGGCGCGAGAGGTGGTGAGCTCCTAAGTGCATCCTTCTCAGAGGAGCAGGAGGGGCCGGAGGAGATGTGCGGTCCC
>PVJD01019745.1:0-11006 GCA_004026545.1 Mormoops blainvillei
TTCATTCCCTCTGATCCTGAACCTGAGAAACTGAGCTGGAGAAAGTCACACAGCCAGACAAATGGCTCTATTACAAATCAATGATTACCAGTCTTGATGAGAAGTCCTAGTGTTCTCTGATAAGTTCCCTTTTTGTGATTCTTCTTCCTCTTTTGCAGTCTTTGTTGTTTGTATTTTCTGAAAAAGGTATTTTCACATCCTCATTAAACTTAGCTGAATACAAAGCCTTAGTGAAGGAGGTCTGGTAGCCTCATTTATAGAAACACAGCTACTTTTCTCTGGCCTTAAAATTTCAGGAACGGCACTGCAAATGGCTTTGTGTTTGCATGTTTCAGTGCCAGAGCATAGGAATTGACCTTAGTATCCACTATCAGATGTTCTTCAGCTACCAGAGCTTCAAGCCTCTTCATTGGGTAAGGAAATTACTGCCATAAATTTCCATCTCCTAGCTCTGGCTTAGGTCTTACATTTTCAGCCTCGTATCCATTAATACTTGCTGTCATGATGTGTGTGGTACAGTTTCACCAGCCGGATCCATACAGGCAGCTGGAGAACATTCAGCAACATCACCTTTATAGCCAGTTTCTTCCTCCAGCTCTGGCAGAGCAGCTGCTTCTGGGCTTTTGTTATCATCTATGAGACCTGTGGGAATTCTAGGTAGTAGCCTCCCATGGGTGGATGGAACTGTTTCATCAGAAAGATACAATCATAATGAAGAGTTGTTTGCAGCACTGGGATAATTCGTCACACCATCAGCCAACTATCCTCTCCTGGTTGTGCGTTTCACAGTTTCCTAAGTTCTTGTTTTACCAGTAGGATCCATGTAAGTTATTTTTTCAAACTTGACCCATTTCCCTTCTGCAATTAACTCCTCTGAAATAATAAACTGTTTGGTTTTTCAAGAAGAATCTGCCGGTTCTTGGTTTTCCCTTTTCAAACCACTTAGTCTTTCCAGTCCTTAGGCAAGATGTTCATATCCAAGGTGTGGGGAGAAGGGAAAGGTACTCCTGTGGGAAGGGGGATGAAAGAAGAAAGCTTGAGTCTGAGGCTCCAGACGTGCTGGCGCTACTCCGTTTTTCATTATTCTGATTATTTTTGCTGCAGGACAAATCACCCCAAAACTTAGTGGCTAACCAACCATTTATTATTTCAGTTCTGTTGGCTGACTGGGCTCAACTGGAACGTTCTTGCTCAGGGTTTCTTGTGTAGTTGCAGTTAGGTGGCAGGTGGGGCTGGAGTTGGCTGAAAGGTAGGCTGGACCAGATGTCCAAGATGGCTTCTCCACATATGTGTCTAGCACTCAGTTGGGATGGCTAGCGTAGCTGGAGGCTGGCCAGGCATCTCTACTTTCAAGTACTTCTCTAGATGGTTATCTTGGGCTTCTTCCCAGCATGGTGGTAAAGATACTCGGACATCTTACATGGTGGCTGGTTTTCCCCGGAGTGGCTATTTTAAATCTACCACCGTCTACTTCAATGAAAATTTTTTTTTAAGGTAATGAAGGACAGAAACTCTGACAAGAATCACAGGTTTAGGAGGGGTTGGATTTGAAGATAGGCTGTCAGGACCTACTTAACCATATATTAGCATCTTCTGCCCTCTCCTGCTTTCAAAAATACACACAAGCATAGAAAAATTACATCCTCATCTTATCCCCTGCCTTGAACCGTTTACACTGCTTTTTCTGTTTTCTAAAATTTATCAGTTACAGATTTGAGTTTAAAACAATTCTCTTCAGAAGGTCGTGGAACTGCTCCCAGTAATTTAATCTCACTGATGTGTTAGTTATCCATTGCTATATAACCCCAAAGCTTAGTGTCATGCAACAATAATCATTTTATATCATAGTTTCTTGGGTCAGGAATTTAGAAGCAGCTTAGCTGAGTGGTTCTGTTGACAGGGGAGACCTGGTTCTTCTTGCCAATGCAAATGAAGAATTACAGATCAGCAGATCTATGAGTGTGCAGTCAGGGTTTGTTAGGGGTCCGTTCCCACGGAAGAGAACGGGCCTAGCTAAGGTGGAGGGTAGGTGTGAAAGGCATAGGTTCGCGGCAAAGCAGGGCAGCTGAAGGCCAGGGTGGCAAGCCTCCAGGGCGCCAGAGGTTGGGTGCCAGGGAACCAAGGGAGCAAGTCCTTTTTTCTGAGGATTTATATAGTTGGCGGGATAGGAGGAAAAAAACTACATATTGATTGACTGGTAAATGTGGTACCAGCTTTCCCAGGGGGATGTGACTACCCTAACTTAGGTATATGTTGGGGTCTGTTAGCAGGAACACCCTTATCTTGATTCCAGACTCCATTTGTTCATTTTGTTATAAAACAGATACATGACAGGAGGCAGTTAGTTAAAGTTGGAGCAGTTACCCAAAGTAATTTATGGACTTCTTTGGGCAGTCCAAATGTGGACCCTCTCCCACATTTCAGGCCTTTGCATGAACACACAGTTTCAAAGGCTTGCTTTCCTAGACAGTGGAAACCATACATACAGAATTTCAAGGGTTGCCCCCTTCCTGTGCTAGCATGGTGTTTCCTGTGATGTTGGAATGTAGAGGGAGTCAAGGCCGATACCAAGGATGAAATGAAATGTTATCTGCCTTGCTGCAGGTGTTGAGACGCTATCTGCCCTGACTAATGCTGTAAATGCTTCTCTCCCACTTCTGTAAGCCCCTTAGTGCCAAATCTATACTACTCCTCCCAATACCCTCCCCTGCTTAGCCCAGCATAAAAGGAATGCGGGGCTATTGTTCTGGGCTCAGAATTTGGAGTTTGTCTCCTCTGGGCCCGTGCACATAAATAAAGATCGTGCTCCTAACCCCTCAGTGTCTGGTCGTTTCATTTTTCCGTAACAGGAACACCTGGCAATACTATTGTACCAGGCTCAGCACTGCTGAGTTAGTGGGTGAGACCTGTCTCCCTCCTCCCCGCTTTGGTTTGCTATTCATTCTACCTAAGTGCTAAAAGGCATTTGCCGGTCACCAGGATGCTAGAAGCCAGCCAGTTATCAGCAGTGCAGTCTCAGGGTTCTTCCTATGCTCTCTCCTGCCTCAGTTCTGGCTCTAGGAGCAAAAAAGGTCTAGGTCTCACGGAAGCTGTCAGTTGGGGCCGCGGTCATCTGAAAGCTTGACTGGGACCTGAAGATCCATTTCCAGGATGGTGCACTCACATAGTTCTGGTTTATAGGCAGGACCCTTCCAATCCTTCACCCAGGGATCTCCCCATGCATTATTTTACCTTTCTCACGACAAAGTGGCTGACTTTTCCCGGACTAAGCATTCCAAAAGAGAGCATGGTAGGGGCTACAGTGCTTTTTGTGATCTAGCCTTGGAAGCCATTCTTTGTAATCTCTGTAATATCTTATTGGTCACAGAGATTGACCCTATTTAGTAAAAAAGGGGATGACACAACTGCATGAATACTAGGAGGTAGGCATTATTGGGGGCCATCTTGGCAATTGAATTTAGTTAAGCCGAGGAAAGGATGATTTGAGGAGAAAAGAGACAAAAGGAGTTATGTAATATTGGAGCCTGAGGGATTTTAAGGAAAAGCAAAGAAATGGCTTAAGTTCTGGAGCTGGGCGTGGGGTAGAAAGTCTTGAGAGCAGATAGTCCCTCACATCTTGTCAAAGACAGGAGGTGCAACAGAAGCAAGAAGAATGACAGACTAATTCCTTTTCTCTCAAAGTTATTCTTATACTAACGATAGGAAACAAGCAGCTCCTGCCCTTAAAAGGTCATTTTCAATTTCTTGGCTGAACTATAAAGGGAATATTTCTCCTGAATAATTAATTGGTTTTATGAACATGGAAAGATATTTTCAGCTTCTAACAAGAAATCAGGGTCACCTAAATGAAATCTTTATTCAGCAAGGACACTGGCTTTCAGGAAGTTTACTTTTGCCAATGTAATTAGTAGTTGCTTTACAGGACAATAATGTCCAGGTTTCATGCTGGGATGAAAGGAGGTGATTTTCCGGTTAGTGCTAATTGAAAATTGAAGCAAAGAGAACTTTGCAATCAAAACAGGAAGGGAAACCAGACTGTAATATGACAAGAACCTTAGAGCTTTGTTCTTTTACAATGTGTAGGAAAACAAAGTTTTTTAGACCGTTTTGGTCGGAGCCAAATTTCTTGGAAGAATGCCCTCTACATGCTGTCTCTACTTCTTCACTTCCCCTTTCCCTCTGGTCTGGCTGTGCCCCCACCATTTCATCAAACCTGCTTTCATCACGGTTAACAATGGCCTCCTTGTTGCCCAACTGGATTGACATTTTTTGTTGTTGTTTTTGTATTTACTGATTTCTAAGCAGCACTGATTCTATTGTTTCTGGAAACATTCCTCCCAATTACTGGGATACCATTTTCTTTTTGTTTGCCACCTTCTTGCCATTTATGTAAGTTCTTTCTCCAATATTCAACCTCTAAATGTTGGGAATCTAGAGCATTTTGTCTCTTGTCTTTCTATGCTCTTTCTGCATGATCTTATCCAATCCTTTGTCTTGTTGGCACCATTTAGATGCCAACAATGTCAACATTAATATCTCCATCCTTGATCTCTTTCTGGAACTCAAGGTTTCAACTGCCTTCTTGATATTCTCACTGGGGAATTTCACAGATATCACAATGTGTCTCCTGGACTCTTGGTTCCTCACTTTCCAAACCTGTTGCCCCACCCTAAGCCTTACCTGTCTCATAAATGGCACCACCTTTCATTTAGTTGCCCTGGTGAGAAACTTCATTATATCTTGATTCACCTTTTCTCTCACTTTCTATATTCAATCCATCAGAAGTGCTAGTGATTTTATCTCAAAAACCCATTTGAAACCAGCCCACCTCCATTACCACCCAATCTCCTTGCCCTTCCCAACCCACTGTCTACACAGAAAATAGGTAGATCTTAGAATAAAAACCAGATTATGCCACAGTCTACTCAATATCTTTTAATGGATGTCTACTATGCTTAGGATTAAATATAAACTTGAATTAAAAATAAACTTGCAGCCCCTCTAAGCTGCTATAGGACCTACCTGCCTTCCTGAGCTCATTTTGTGCCACTCTCTCTTTGGCTCACTGCACCAGCCCTGTCCGACCTCAGAGCCTTTGCACGTGCTGTTTCTTTTTCGTAGCTCTTCCCATTCTCTTCTTATGTTGGTTCTTCCTTTTAAAAAAATTTTTTTATTTTAGCTTAATTATTGTTTACTCGGAGAGGTCTCTTCTGACCACTCCACCTAAAGTAATCTTCTTTGCGCCCCCTATTCTCTTCTTAGCTCCTTTTTTTCTTTCCATTATCATGGTTATTCCCATAGTTATAATGCCAGCCCATTTTTTCCACAAATGAGAATAACAGGAGATCTTACGGAATTTGTTAAATTGGAAACAAATGAAAGACAACACAGACAATGAACTACTTCTCTTCTAACGGGGGATCTTTCTGGATGTGACCAATCACAATCAATAGCACCCACATCTAAAAATTGTTAAGGTAAATCAGCATCTTAAACCAAAAATAAAGACATTCTTGAGATTCCCTCAGTGGAAAGTGTTTGGCTAAACAGTTTCTGTTTTCTTGCAGTCTTGGCCCTCAGTGACACAGCTGCACTCAAGTTAACATGCAAAGACTGGAAGAATTTTCTCACGACAAGTCTCATTTCCTGTGTTATTCATTGGAGTTTATTGTTGCTCTCTTTTTTTCCTTCTGTAAGACCAGACTCCTGTGAGATGGACATTGTCTTGATGGAATAAGAGGAAAAGGTTTGAACTAAACTTAAATTCTTTTGGATGTGAAGGTATTAAGGAAACTCCAGATTAGATTCTGGCACCTTAAAATTCTCCAACTGACAGAAAATAACATTAAAAAATAAATGCACGCTTTAAAGTGTCATATACACTAAGCTGTCCACTTGATAATTAGGCACTTGAAGTTATCATTGACTTGGCTAAAACATACTCTGGAATTTGAATTCTGTTCTAATACCTTAAACAGCTTCTCTTAAGTTTTGTCAATAAATCACTAAATGACCCTAACTGGTGTGACTCAGTTGGTTGGGCATAATCCTGCAAAGCAAAAGGTCTCGGGTTCCACTCCGGGTCAGGGCACACAAATCTGAGCTGTGGGTTTGGTCCCTGATCGGGGTGCGTGCGAGAGGCTGCCGATCGATGTTTCTCTCTCACGCTGATGTTTCTCTCTCTCTCTTTCTCCCTCCCTTCCCCTCTCTCTAAAAACAAATAAAGAAATAAAATTGTTCAAAAATGTTGGGTCCAAATCAGCAGCAACCTTTCAGCGGAATTTAACCCCTTGAAGCTCCTACTGTCCAACATCCTGAAAAGCCATAAATCTCCTTTGTTGGGTTACAGATGCTGAAATTCTGACTCACAAAGCAGTCTAGGCTGTGTCAGGTGAATTCAAATCGCCCGCCAAGGAATGTTTCAAGTACTTCAAAAGAAGTCAAAGGCTTCAAAATAATTCATAAAAGAGTGAGTGGATAGATAGAATTCTCTGGGGATAGCATATTTTGCAGGGAATAGACCTGTGCTAATAAATCTTCTTCAGACAATTAAAATGATTTTTGCACATAGAAAGTGAGTCACCAGAAACCACAAGGTCGAAGATCACAAGCTCACTTATACCTGAGGAAACTTGAAAGAGGAAATGTGCCCAGTTGTTCACATTTGTTTCTGTAAGGAAAAAAGCTTATTTCAGGGTTAAAATGCCTTTTTTAAAAATTTTTCTCTTGCCACTTTAACACAATCCTTAATAAGGACCCAGTTAAAAATTTAAAATGATAAGGAGAGAAGCATTTTGTTTTGTTTTTTGAACTCTAAGGATCAGGCGATTGGAGGAAGAGATTGTTCTAAACCACCTAAGCACGTTATTTCTGTTAAGACCATTTTCTTGGCTGCTTCTAAAGGGAGTTGTTTATACTGAGTGCTGCACTGAGTTGCTCAACTTAACTTCTCTGTAGAAATTTACATTAGTTTGATCTCTAATTCATAGTGTCTGCTGAACTTCTGGAAGAAATTATAAGATGCCACGAGCTACAAAACACAGCTCTCCTTTTATTTCTCAACGAATGCAGATAGGATATATTTCTGATTTCCTGTTTTCCAAGCAAAATTGGCCAGCCCTGAGCATGGTGCTTTCTCTTTTCATTGGTCCCCACGGGGCTGGGACTCCTTCAGACGCCTCCACTTTCAGGAATTAAGGCAGGACACACAGCCAAAATATTTTAAATCTAGAAGAGGGACATTGGGATTATCTTCTCTAAAGCTCTAATTTTTTAAAAATATCATTGGAAAATCTTTGACTTTAGAGCTTATAAAACCTAGTAGAGCTTTCCTATATTCTCTCTATATAAATGACTTAATTATAAAATGATCACAAGACATACATTTTAGAGGGGAGATCTGAAAGAAAAGAATTAATTTTCCCACTCAGAGTATACCTCACAATCATACCACCACACTGGAAGAAACTCAGGATGATGTTTTTGTACTTTGGGGTTTTAATCAGCACTGCTAGCCATTGTTTATCTGCGGAACAAACACAGTAAAACTCAACTTTTATTGTGGTGACATGTATACATATTCTACCACCCTCTTCCCTTGACCAGGTGACACTGTCAAAACTCTTCATTTTTCCTCTCTCATCTTTTTAGCTCCAATCATAAGTGTGTGCCGGACTGTCTGGCCTCCCCTTTCTGTCCTCTTTAACCACTTCAGGGGCCTCTTCCAGTTCTCCCATCAAAGCCTGTTCTTGAATAAATTCCTGTTAGCATAAATGCCTGACTGTAGTTTCTGACACCGCTCTCTTGATGTTTATTTAATCAGGAAGAAACACCGTAGGCCAAAGGAATGACTCTTTAATTGTGGAATTTGCGAAGTTCTCATTTTAAAGAAGAGAAATCTGAGGCTCCGAGAAGCCAAGGAGAAATGCCTGAGGTTACCCTGCTGCCGAAACTGGAGCTCTTGGCTTCTCGTTCCTGGCCGCTCCTCTTTCTTGCTACCCAGATATCTTACCATCAGACTTGGACTTGGGTCCTCGTCATGTCCTTCCCTGAGTGGTACAGGGCCCTGAAGCTCATTTATTTGGTCCGGCTCAACACCTTGCGGGAGTGGTGTCAGGACAGTTCCCGAAGGTTTTAGCATTGCAAGCCCCTTCAGAGGGTCCCGTGTGGACAGGGACCCCTAAGTCCCAACACCGAACTCCAAATCTCCCTACGAGTGTAATCACTACACTGTTGTCTACGTCCATGAGTCTTTCTCCTTTTTATTTTTTTTTGGCTCAGTCCCTATCAGTGTAGTTGCAGATATAACTCATTTCCTAGTTGCCCATCAGGGAACTGAAGGATCCTACACACACAAACACATGCAGCCTCGCAAAGACAGATATTAATTCTCAGACTATGCAGGGTAAGCCCAAAAGGAGGAAACAAAACATTTTCCTAACACACCCTATCATTTGCATAGTTATTTCTCCCCAATGAATATAAAATTTTACATTTCTATATAAGGTAGTATTATTCGTCTCTTTATTTAACCGGGCTTGCCCTCCCCTCTCCCTTTCCCAAGTGGTTTTCTCAGGCCTGTTTGGAATATGAAAAAGGCCTGTGACAGAGCTGCAGCATTTCTCAAGGACTACTCTCAGCTACACAACGGCCAGCTGAAGCTCTGAAATAAACACATGTGGGTGTGTGTACGTGATTACTTTAGGCTATTTGTGCTAACTATATTCTATTTCCTGCTTAAAAAAAATAAAAGTCTGGTGCCCCAAAGCAGCATTCAAAGTATCCATTATCCAGAGTAAATAAAGAGTCAAAGCCCTGGCCTCTGTGGCTCACTTGGTTGGAGAATCATCCTGTAACCAAAAGGCTGTGGGTTCAATTCCCAGTCGGGGCAAATTCCTAGGTTGTGGGCCCGATCACAGGTTCAGGCGTGTGCAGGAGGCAACCAATTGATGCTTCTTTCTCACATCACTCTTCCTCTCTCTCTAAAAGCAATGAAAAAAAAATGTCCTCAGGTGAGGATAAAAATAAAGAAATAAAAGAATCGAAGTTATCAAATTCCACATGGGATTCCCTGTAGTCTCATGAAAGCATTGAAGAGGCTCCCTGAAAACTGCAATAGAGATAACACTAGAGCTTACTTCACGTGAAAGTTGGGAGGTTTCAGGGAATTCATGTATAACACAAACACGCACATATGACCTATAAGGAAAGTGTTAAGCACAGTACCTGGCACATACCAAGTGCCCTGAACATTTTTTTGATTATTATGAATACATATATCTGTGGTTTTCACATGAGATTTCAGTTTCAAAAATGCCACTGCTTGAAAATGGAAAATCTCAGCTCTGGATGAAGCCTCATACTATAGGTAGAAGGAAAGTCCGAAATGTTGTCCAGTGTACGCCTTTGTACCTCCGAGGAGCCCATGCTTAGAAGAAACGCATGGTCTTCTATTATATAAGCCAGCCATGGGGCTTGAAAATCACGTGGACTGCTAACATCTGTAGGGCACTCCCAATGCGCTGGAAGAATTGATAATTTATTCTCCAAAATATCCCTATGAAGTAGGTTCCAGCACCATCAAGGCCGTTTTACAGTGAGAACTGGAAGTTGACTTAGAAAATAAGGTGTATTAGTTCACAGGTTGCAAAATCCTGCGGTATGCTGGCTTCAGATGTGACTAGTACAGGTGTAGTTTGAGCCAGCGGCTCAAATCTGGTGATTATTTCTCACCTCCACTTTCCCATGTTGGCTGTAATCTCAGCAAACTTCTCTGATCACCTTAAGGTGTCTGTCAGCAACTCAAAGGCCACATGCTTCTTTGTTCATATCCAATGGCAGAGAATATCTCTCTGGTCCGTCTTTTGGAAAAGTAGGAAAGCTACTTTTCCAGAGCCTTCAGGCCCCCTCTCACTGTTTCATTGCCCCAGTTCAGAAATCAATATGGCCTGGGGATAAGGAAAGGATGATTTTTCCAAATGCCACGAGCTTGAGGCTGAGTATGGAACAAATCACCCCCAAATTGCGTTGCAATAATAGGGGAGGGAACTTCCCAAAGCAAGTGGCAGACTTTCATCCTGGGAAGCAGGTTCTGAGATGAACATTCATGTACAGATATATTAGGGAGTTCCCTTGTGAGTAGCAACCATGGAAATGAACGGAAGGCAGCAGGGCTGAGCAGAGGGGGAAGCTGGACTGCAAAGGATTTCAACAAGCGTTCGGCAACTCTACAGGGATGTCTGGAGCTGGGACGGCCTTCAGAGGTATCTTAGTCTGAGTAAGATGGGTTGAGCCTTTATACTCCCCAACCCCAGGAACTGGATACTGTTTGTGGGGTGCCTGGGAGGAGGCTTGGCCCTAAGGTTGCCGGCTCCTTTCAGGAGAAGGCAATTCCTGGAAAGGCACTCGGCTGTTAGCTGACAAAACTTTCAGCAACTGGGAGAATAAAAGACCTTCTGGCTGGAAGAAGAATCTGGTCAGTGCATCACAGGAATCATGAAGCAGTTGTGGAAAAGCAAACAAGTCACTCAGCTTCTAAGAAACAAAGCCCTGGTCTGCAGGCAGGCCACTTAGGCAGCACTGCCCCAACTTGTTGCTTTCTGCTTAGTGTGTGCCAATTTCTACACACGGACCGCTGCAGAGTATTTCTGGAAAGAATCCCAGACACACAGTGTCTCGGTGTCAACTGCCCATCCACGTGTGCAGGGTGAGTACTGGTAACTAGAGGGCTGAACGTTGAGGAAGAAACCAGTGGCACCACACTTCGTCGAGTGGTTAGGGAGGCAAACTGCCTGGCCAGGCTCTCACTGGAGAATTATGCAGTTTGAACAAGGGGGGAATAATGAAGGACTTGGAGAGATTACAAAGAAGTCACTACAATGGTGAATGTTCTTCTGAATCGGCACAACCAGGAAAGAGAAAAGACGGCAAATCAGGCCTTGGTGATCTCACGTGAGATGATCCCTTCTACATTGTGATGCAAATTTCAGCATGCACGCACATAAAAA
>PVJD01019746.1:0-10998 GCA_004026545.1 Mormoops blainvillei
TCTCTAGCTTCTTGGGGTCTCGTTCTCCTCTGCTGGCTCCTGCCTCCACCCTGAAGCTTCTAGCTTAAATCCAAGCCCTGAGATCAGACCGTGTGACCCATTTGGAAGCCCTCCCAACCTCCCTAGGCCTGAGTTCTCCATTCCATGAGGAGGGACAACCATCACACCTACACTCTGTAGCTGTTGAGGAAAAAAACAAGATGACCTGTATGGGAAGCTCAGTATAGTGCCCGGTGCCTGGGGAGGGCTCACTGATGGTGGCAGTTATTAACTCGTATTATCATCTCACCCCCGTCAATATTTGCTCCAGGGAAACAAGCTCACTCTCACTGAGGTGTAAATGACGGGTGAGGCTGCCGGTTATCTTCCCCAAATTTGATCGATTGTTTCACATTTGAACGGTAAACTGAAGACGTTGTATTGTAACTGTCCGTATATTCAGGCTCCCCCGGTGAAATCGTATCACAGAGGTTCTTTTCCCCTAGGAGGAAAAGAGAAGGCAAAGCTGTGGCCTTTCTTTTTTTTTTTAAGATTTCATTTATTTATTTTCAGAGAGAGGGGAGGGGAGGGAGAAAGAGAGTGAGAGAAACATTGACGTGAGAGAGAGACGTGTCGAATATCGTACCTGACCAGGGATCCAACCCACAACCCAGGCATGTGCCCCGACTGGAGTCAGACGGGCAACCTTTCACTCTGCAGGATGACGTCCGAGCAACTGAGCCACACTGGTCAGAGCCAAAGCCATGGTCTTGTCTGCCGGGGAGCATCAGGTTTAAAGGCAACAAGGACATAGGGTGGGAAGTGATTTTCCATAACATCGAAACACACATCGCAGCCATAACAGAGAAATGCACCTTGCGCCCGTCCACGCCATCACGCCCTACTCTGTCTAAGGCGAGCCCCCAGTGAGAGGGTGGTCCTGCAGTGGAAGGTGCAGGCCGGTTTCACAGAAGAGTGGGGTTTTGAGCCAAATGTTGAGGAAGGACAGGGCACGGGAGTGGGATGCAGAAGGCCTCGCTGGCCGGTGAGAGGGACCGCACAAGGCGCGGAGGAGACACTGCAGCAGGGATAGAGGGCGTGTCTGCTCAGCTGGGGCTTGAGTGGCAGTGCCCAGGAGCGGACGTCCTCTCTTGTGGCAGCCGCCGTCCTCCCTCCCCGGGGCTGCCTTTCCTTCCTCTGGCGGACCTGTGGATGTGGACTTTCCCTGGCCCTCCTTTTTCTCGGGAGCTCACCTGAAGCACCACAGAGGCCCAGGGGGAAGGACAGGCATTGTCTGGGTAGGGACCTCTCAGGGACGGGTAGGGCTTTCCGATGATAAACTGAGCCTCGAGGGCCACTTGCTTCTACAGCCCTCACTCCTGATGATTTATTTTTTCTGGAGGAATTTTTAAAAAATGGAGCCAGGCCTCATCCAGCCAGAGGACGCGATATAGTCCTTCCGAGAGAAGAGGCCTGGCTGACCCCCTTAGAGTCCTCTGCTTCCAGGAGATTCCGAGGGCTCTGTGAGTGACAGACCGGACAGGTGTCAGACCCTCCCTGCGCACCCGTCCCAGGCCCTCACTTCCCAGTCTTCCCTTCCCCTGCCCACCGCCCAGGGAGCGGCGCCGCCCCGGCCCCTCACGGAGCAGCAGCGCTTTTCCACCTGGGTCCCGGCACCAGGGCTGCCGGCCTGTCTCTGCTGAGCCCTGAGCCTCAGGGGCCCGGCCCTGTTTTCTCAGCTCGGTTCCTGAGCAGAGCCTGCTGTCAGCTCTCGGCAAATAATAATAAACCTGGGAATCAGGTTTGTCGAGGGGGATTTCAGTCCCTGGGTTCCTTTTTAGATTTGTTTCTCTGTGTGTGTGCAGACAAGAGAGCATGTGATGGTGTCTTGGGGGAGCAGGCCAGCGGGGCTCCCAGGTGCCCTGCAATCCACCCTAGGTGCCCCCCACCACCTCGCTCCACCCCCCCGGCACTGGAGAGCCTTCCTCTGCCCCCTGATCGCTGGGGCGGCCTAGAAGCCTGAAAGAAAAAAGCATAATTGAATAAAAGGCCTCAAGCTCTCCTTTCCCTGCTCCTCCCCACCTCTCCCACTCATGCTGTTTAGATAGAGGTGAAGGGGGCTGGAGATGAAAAAGAGAGGGCAGGACTCCACTCTCAGGCTGAGAGTTGCCGGAGTGATGGGAGCAGACTGGGAGAGGGACTGCCGGAGCCCGCCTGTGTTCTCCACCCCCAGGCCAGCGGAGACAGAGACCACCCCCTGACCTCCACCCCTGGGATGCAGGAACATGGGCCGGCTTTCTGGAAAAGGAAGGGCGTTCTAGGTTGAGCATCAGTGGCCGAAGCAGGGCCCAGTTGTGGGAGCGCGTGACCCTAGGACCAGACTAGCGATGCCCCTTGGGGGCGGAGAAGCCCCCACTGACAAGCAGGTTGGAGGTTGACCATTGGGGTCATGGCTGCCGTCCCCCCTCCCCCCGACCCCCGCCGAGTCAGGCAGGAGAGGGCGCAGCTACTTCTTACAGCTAGCATGCTTTCTCCCTCCCCTTCTGTTTGTTTGTCTGTTTGTTTTATTTTGTTTAAAAGAACCGAGAGGGGAAGAGTTGCCAAGTTGTAAAGTGCTTAAAGAGGAGATGAGAATCTTCATCAGGTGCTACGACGAGCTGGGGGGAGTGATGGGAAAACTCTCGCCTGCTCATGTGGATGGGATTGATTCTCAGATCCGGGAGCAGCGAGCAGTTGGATGAAAGGAATTATTGTTAAGCTCCTCGGTAGGAAGATCTAATGGACAATTGCCACTATCAGGGGGAATTAAATTGCTGTTTCAGTTTGTAAAATATATCAGCGGCTTTTTGAAGCCAAAAAAGGTGTGACAAGCAAAGTGGGGGCGGGGGCTGCCCCTGGCTGGTCCCGGCGTGGAGAGGCGGAGCCAGCCAGCGAGGGTGGAGCTGAGCAGGGCTCACTCTCCTGGTTCTGATTCTGGTCCGCTTTTTGAAGCCAGACAGAAAAATAGCTCAGCTGGGGGGGTCACAGAGTGAGAGCGGGGGCACTGGACCCCAGGTCCCGCCGTGCTGGGAATGCCCCAATCAGAGAGGCCTGGTGGGAAGCAATGGGACAAGATGGGGGCTCCTCTTGTGACACCTTGTCAGGGATGAGGAGGGTTACGCGGGTCTGTGACTGCCAGCAGCCCCACTCACACCCAGGGTGTAGTCAAATCCTCTGCCTTGTGTGACCGCTAAGCCTCTCCCTCCCCCACCCAACTGGGTCTCTCCAGCCAAGCTTTTGCTGGGGTCAGTGAGGACCTAAATGACCGGTTGACCCAGCCACACAGGGGGTATATTGTTATTCCAGATAAAGAGCAAACAGCAAAATGGCCTTGGAGGCGGGGCAAGGAGAGGAGATGGAGGCCTTTGGAAGGGGGACCACAGGCTGTGCGGACGAGGCCGTGCTCCTGGGTGGGAGCGGGGGTCTCTGGGTTTTGTGGTTTCACAGGGGCTCCTCTGCCTTCCAAAGACCACTCGGTCCCCAGGGAGCTAGGGGCTGGAGGGAGAGGAGGAGGCGGGGAGAGACTGTCTCACTTCTCAGGGCGTTAGAAGCCTGCAGTCCTAGTCCAAGCTCACGCCGCCTCTGCTCTGACCCCGCCTCCGGGGCAGGCTGCCCAGAGAGGAGCGAAGGGTAAGCAGCGCTGAGAGCCGAGGTGACCGGGGGCCTGAGTTGCCCTCGGTCTTGGTTGTCATCTCTGCTTCTGGCTGGAGTCAGGACAGAATTATTTCCCCCTGAGAGTTCCAAGCAGGAACCGGAGGGCCACCAGGGGAGTGGTACTCCTGCCTGGGACATCCTATAAGGACTTGGGCTCTGTGCCAGGTCCAGTGTCCCCTGGGGCCTGGATAATGGAGCGGTGGCTCATCTTCACCCCGCGTAGCCAGCCAGTCTTTAGGACATGTAACAAGCAGGGGAATCTAACCCTGAGAGCAAATCCTGCTCCCTGCTTCTCCCACCTGGCCTTCCAGCAGTGGCAGACACAGTTACCCCCCACCCCGGGCTCCCCTACCACCCTCTGAGCCTCAGCTTCTCAGACTTGAGAACTCCCATTTGCCCCCGAGCACCCCAAGGCAGAAAGACGGGGTGGGGGGGAACAGATCTGCTCTGCCACTGCATTCTGCCACCGCAGGCCCCTAGGCTCCCAGAGCTCCTGAGTAAAAGGCGGCACAGGTCCAGGGTTTGCTGTGCTGTGCGTGTGCGGGGGTGGGGAGGGGGTACTCCCGGGGAGCTGGCCCCGCCTCCCATCATTCCCCAAGGACCCTTCACTTTTCCATCATTTTGAAACATTTTAACCAGACCTCCTCACATTTTAAAGCTTCCCAGGCCACAGGTGCTTCCTCTCGCTCACCCCAGTCCTCTCCGCCATCCCCACACTGGTCTCATTCCGTCTGTCACTGCCCAGTGCTGACTGCACACACCCACGTGCGGGGACCACGGAGCTCCTTTCAGCTTGTGCTTTCCAGCCCTTACCAGGTTTTGCGAAGAGACCTGGGTGGGTGTGTATCCGTGTGTGTTTGTGCACGTGCCTGTGTTTCTTTAGATAAATCCACAGAGTCACATGAAATCAGTGACAGGTTGACACCGTTATTTCAAGATTCATCGCTCTGACTTGCCAGCTCAGGAGGCCTAGCCAACTCCTTCCCACCAACAACTCTTCTTTTCCAGGCGTAATTTATAGCAGTGGTGTGCATTTGTTTCCAAAAGATGAATATCACACTATCAGCAACAGCTGTCTCTCATTTTTATTTGTTTTTAAATTTGACTCAAGGTCCAATTCTCTATACACATCCAAAGCTGTAAATCCTGAGGCGACTGATTACACGATTTAGTAAACAGGTTATATTATATAATGCAATTAAAGTGGGCTCCGTGGCGCCACCTACAGGCCGCTCGCGGGAAGGGCGCTGGGCCGGAGACCAGCGTTGTGGACCAAGCTCTGTTGGCTGAAGGAAAATAAACGGATTGCGCCAGGTTGAGGCGGTTGGTTGCTCCAGAGGGAGAAGTTGAAGCCAGCCTGGTTACTAATGCAGCCTTTTGGTCCCTCCTGCTGAGTTCATTGTGTTATTTCAGCCTCCTGCAAATCTGTCTAGACGTCAGAACCCCAGCCTGGGCAGCTGCTCAGAGGGGCCAGCGTGGGGGTGGGGGGAGCGGTGGTAACCACCTGGGAGCTCTGGGCCGGGGGGCGAGGAGGGCTCCCAGATCTCTGGCCTCAGGGGCCTCCTTCCCTCACTCTCACGCTACAGTCCAACTGTTTCTAGTCCATTCAGTTAAGCTTGTGTTCTGTGCTAACCATGGGCAAAGATTTTTCAGAATGCTCTGGCAAAATCCCTCATTTTGCAGTCAGAGAGGGAAAGGGACTTGTACGGGCTGCGAATAAGCGGCAGAGCGGGGCGTGGAATCCAGAGGTTTCGACCTTAAGCACAGGCTCGGATCACGGGAGTTTACAGATGAGGAAATGGTGGCCCAGACAGAGAATGGGACTTCCACAGCCTCCGCTTGTGGCAAGGGAAGGAAAACAATGAAAACACTGCTACTGTGTCGGAGGGCAGGGGAGAAGGGCTCCTAAGGGACCCTGGGCAGGGCCTCTCAGCTGCCATGCTGAGGAGGGAAGGAAGGAAAGGAGGGAGGGAGGGAGGGAGGGACGGCTGGCTGGCTCAGGACCAGTGCTCCCTCCTCCATCCCTCTACCCTAACCCACAGCACTCTTCAGATGGATTAGACTCTGGCCCTCAAAGATTCTAGCTCTTCCAAAGAGTTTTGGTGAGAGGGCATCACATCTAACTGAGAGGAGAGGGGACTGACTTTCCTGGGAATAAGAAACTGGTCCAGAAGGGAGGGGGTGGGAGGAGGAAAGCCCGACTCTCAGAGTCCAAGAGGGCGGAAGTATTCCCCACCTTGTCCGTGTGCCCAGTCAGCAGTCTGGCGCAACGGGGTGGGACAGCGGAGAGCCAAGGGGAAGCTGGTCCTTCCTTCCCTCTCCACCTCAGCCAGGATTCCGCGTGGTCTCAGCTAGGGCCCGGAGCAGGAACAGATGCTGTGGGGCCAGCTGGTCAGGGAGTTCCCAGTTAAACTTTGTTTCTCCTCCTTAAGGCCCTGAGCCCCCAACCCCGGCACCCCAGCCCAATTACTGGGGGCAGCATTCACCCCTCGATGGCCCAGCGGTTAATGGAATGTTAATTGGCCTAATGGGTTTCATGTCAACAAGTCCTAATGAGCTCCTTCCTAAGGAGCTTGGTCTTTTGTTTCTAAACCTGTTTGTCAACAGGCTGCAGTTTGGGCTCCAGACTGAGGACCCCACTTGCTGGGCTGGAGTTGCTAGAGAGCTGGGGAGACAGAGAGCTGCCCATTCTTACCTCCTAAAGCTGTGTCCTTCCGTGCCCCTCCCCCACCGCAGCCCATGCACACTGGTTCCCCAGCTCTGGAAAATGGCATTTGTAGCTCCTTTTGATGATAATATCAGTGACACAAATTATTTCTCCTTGGATATCATGCGGGGTTGAGTGTTGCATTAGGCTGTTTTTCCCCCCTCCTAGCTGTCACATAATAGAGGTTTTCAGCATTAAAGGCAATCTTTCGACGTGAGCCTGTCCTCGATGGGAAATTTCCCTGCGGTAAATTGTTCCCGGCGTGTTCTCCATTTGCAGCCTTGGCTGTGCTCCCTCGGGTGCCCTGGTGTCTGGTAACAGAGCGCCGGGGCCTCTGGACAGGGCTGTGTAGCCTCTCCCAGCCCCTGACACATGCTCAGAAGCCGCCTGCTGCTCCCCTCCCCGCTCCCAAAGAAAGTGCAGAAAGGGTGGGTTTCCTCAAAGGGCTAGGCACCCAGAGACTGCTCAAGGAGCTACCCACACCCCAGCTGTGGGGGCTCAGGCAAGAGAAGTCAGATAACACATTCCTCCCCAGATGGTTCCACATTGCCCCTCAGGCCCCAAGCCGAGCTGGCGGGCTTTCCCAAGGGTAGGGCAGTGCATGTGTGCTAGGGAGCCGCTGAAAACAAGGTGGGCACCTGCCCTGGCTGGGTGGCTTGGCTGGTTGGAGCGACATCCCGTGCAACAAAAGGTTGCGGGGGTTCCATCCCTAGTCAGGGCACGTTACCTAGGTTGCGGGTTCGATCCCTGGTCAGGACACATCTAAGAGATGGGGGGCAACCGATCGATGTTTCTCTCTCTCTCTCTCTCCCCCCTCCCTCCCTCCCTCTCTCTCTCTAAAATCAATAAATATATATCCTCAAATGAGGATTGAAAAAAGAAGAAGAAGGTGGACACAGGGTCTCTGCAGTGTCAGGTTACCAGAGGCTTCTGAGCCTGAGTGAGCAGAGAAGGAAACTTAAGCCCCTGATGAAAAGGCCTTCTGTTCTCTTGCAGGAGAAGCCTCAGAGGGCAGTGGGGCAGTGGTCTAGTGGCCTGTGGTGACCCCAGAGAGGGGGAGGGGGAGCGCGAGGGGGAGGGGCGAAGGCCATCTGGACCCTTGGAAAATTTTTCCGGCCTCCTTTTAGGCAGGCAGGCTGTCTCCGGACCGGAAAACCTCCTCTCAGCCTCTCAGTGGCTGTTTCTGGGTACAGGCCATTCCTAACCACCTCTCCTTACTCCCAGGCAGGCAGCCCTCATGCTGTTGCAAATATTTCTAGGGACAGTGACTCTACAATGACCTGACCTCCCATTCATTGGACAGTAAACAAAAGAATGCAGATTAAAGGCTCCTCCCTTTAGCCCAAACCTTCCTCTCATTGCACTTCCTTTGCTTTGCCTTCACTATGACTTTTCATCCTGGGATGAGGTTACAGAATGACCCAGACCTGACTTTGGAGGGAACTAGTTGCCCCTAAAACCGCCTGTTGAGCTCCCGCCCCAGATTCTGCCCCCAGGCTCCCTCTGCTGGAGGCTACTGGCACTACAGTCCCATGGAGGTTCACTTTCTTCCGGCATGGGAACATCGGACATTGGTGTCCCCAGAAGGGATCTGCCTTCAGGACCAGTAGGCCCATCAAATACTACCTCATTTGCCAGAGTCCCCAGAAAGGGAAAGCCTAACACCCCCCCCGAAATACCCTATTGCCTTTATTCCCTCAGGGTCCAAAAGAGAGAGATTCCACACCCATTCAAATCTCTCAAAGCCTTAATTCTGGAAGTTCTTTCTGATGTCTCAAGGAGGCTATATCTTCCCCCCACCCCCCGGAAGCTTTCACTCTGCCCTTGCCTTCCTGGAATGTTTACCACCACACAGGCAACGGCCCAGACATACAAATGGGCATCGGTTCCCTTCCCGAAGATTGGGCGCCCCTCTGGGCCCCTCGGAGCCTCTTTGCAAATCTGGGTCTCAGTGCTCAGTGAGACCGGATGACCCTGGGTGCTCCTGTTACAGGAACATCCTGGCGGCCCATCTTCTGCAGTAAGGCCAGGGGCGGGGCCAGGTATGAGCAGCAGAGGCCGTGAGGAATGACCTGCAGTCCTGTGCTGTCAGCACGGGAAGGGCCATCTTACAGCTCCCCGCCCCCAGCCCCTGCCCCAACCTTCGTTTCCCTTTCCCTTTTCTGGCTGGACTATCACCCACCTCCACTCGCACAACGCCCCTCGTAGGGAAGACCTTGCCTCCTTTCATCCGTACCCCCATACCCCCCAGTGCCGCTCTTCGCACACAGCTGACATTTATCAGTATTATTCGAATGACTCCCTGGACTTGCAGTGCTTTCGCGTGTGCACTTAAGGTCAAAGCATACCTGGTACCTCGGAGACTGGGGTCAGCCAGAGCTGACCTTCTCTCCTCTTCCTGAAAAAGAACCAACGTACACGCGCGCACACACACGCTCCCCACATGGCGCCCTGGAGACCATCCCCTTTACTCAGGCAGCTCCGGGACATCCTCAACTCCCCCAGAATTCAGGCATGCGAGCCATCTGAAAGACCCTGGGGAGGGCCTGAGGGGAGGGGATCAGCCCCCACGCGCACCCAGGCAGGGGAGAGCTAGAGGGAAAGGATGTCGGAGTGTTGTGCTCAGGAAGGTCTTCAGCTCATCCGCCCCCTGCCCCTGGGGGGACAGGTCCTACCACACAGAACCCCTTGGGTGTCCCCATGCCCCCCAGCAACAGGCCTGTGCCAGCAAGCTAGCCTGTGGTGTCCAGCTCTAAATATTTCAGGGCATCTGCTGAGCTAAACGGCTCTCTGGGCATCCTGTTACCTTGGGGGGCACTGCCAGGCTGTCTCCACTTACGGCAGCACCTTCTGGTTCAAGGAGACACTGTGAGGCCTAGTGGCGGCAGCTTGCTTCCCGTTGTGGGGCAGGGGTCAGGGATACAGTAGAGCAGGCCAGGAACTGGGAATCTGGAGACTTGGGTTCCATGCCTGCTCAGTAGCACCCCACCCCCAAGTACACACACATCACACCCCGTGGCCTCTGTCTCCTCCCTGTAAGAAGGGGGAGGACCATTGGGCTCCGATGTCTCTTCTAGCCCTGACGGCTGTGACTTCATGTGGCACAGAGCCGGAGGAAAGTCTCCCTCCGCAGAGTGGGCAGCGTCTGCAATACGCCCATGTTCACAAACATGCACGTAGAAAGACCCGCAGCTGCCCGGCGCTCCCCAGGCTCTCTCGTGTTCCCAGGTGACCGGACGGCTCCCGCCCGGCTCCAGTCTGAGGAGGGGACCAGAGCCCCACGTCCCTTCCCACCACTAGGGGGTGTGGTGAGCACACCTGGGAGCGGCCAGAGAGGTGGGGACTGGAGCTGGAAGGGTGAAGACCCGAGGCCTCCCAGCCCCAGCAGTGCCGCTGGCTGCTCGGAAGGCCTGGGACAGAGAGAGCACCCTTGTCTTACGGGTACTCGAATGGCCTCCAGCCCCTCTGTGCTGCCACCGGCCACGCCCCTGCCCCTTCCTCCCCGCGCAACCCCCTACCCAGCTGATGCTGAATTAAGGATGGCTCTGTACAGGTTGTTCCACATCCACATCTGATTTGAATATCGTCTCTTTCCAGTCAAATCTCACAGCAAGCCTCTCCTTGGCCTCTCCCAGCAGCTCCCAGTTCTTCCCCTAAAGGGCTTTCATCCCTTGCTCTGTCTGGGCAGTCCAGGTGGCCCAGCCTGAGAAGATGTCCACCTGCTGGGTCCCGGGCTCCCAGTGCTCAGTATTAACGTGTGGCCCCCTTTCTCCTGCCACAGATCCTTGATGTGAATCAATCCCATGATGCAACATGCCTCCCCAGCCCCAGCTCTGACGATGATGGCCACGCAAAATGTCCCTCCCCCACCCTACCAGGACAGTCCACAGGTGAGTGTCCATCAACCGATGGGAGGGGTGCGTGGCCTTGCAGCGGCCGAGGGCAGGGCCTGGTGTACTCTGGGCTCTTCCCTGTCAGGCCTGGGGAGGCCTCTCTGGAGAGAGCGCAGCTAAGGCAGACCCTGGAAGGAAGTGGTTGCATTTGACAGACACAGGGTTCAGATCCTACCTGGGTAACTCGCTAGCACCTAGGACTGTTGCCTAGAGTGCCAAGTCATGGTTCTGTCCCCACCCAACCTTGCTTCTTGCTCACAGCAGATGTCAGACAAATGCTCCGAACCCCTTACTTGGGGAGATATAGGTAAATGGAGCCTGCCTTCAAGTGTTTGGGGAAACTTTTTAATTAAAGGCTCCTTTATACCAGCCCCCCCACCCCCCATTCATGGTCACTAGAGCCCCTTCGTCCACCCTTCTCTTCCTGCCTATCGGAGGAATCTCCCTTCTCTTCAGGACTCGCTCAGCTTCTCTCCAGAAAAAGGCCAGGTCTGTTTCTCTACACCGCCCTACCCTTCCCTCGGGTCCCCGGTTTCTGTCCCTCAGCTCAGACACAGCAGCCCCCTGGCTCCTTGGAAACTCCCATCTGGCCGCAGCCCCTGTGGAAGGCAGCATCTCGGCCCCTTCTTCCCACTGTCTCTTCCCCTTCTCCTGGAAGCCAGGCTCAGCTCTGGTGGGTGGGGCTCCTGCAGTCCTCGGGCTGACCTCCTCTAACCTTTGCTCCCC
>PVJD01019747.1:0-11000 GCA_004026545.1 Mormoops blainvillei
AATGGTTTTGATTATAAAAGTGACTGTATTTTGTACCTATTTTAAATGTTTAATTGTTCAATTAAATGAACATGAATATTCAGTATTCTAATTTGTACTTACAGGAATAAGTACAAATTAAGTACAAATAAGTACTTTAAGCTTTTTATATGCTTTGAGGCATTTTAAAAATGCAAATAGCTTTAAATATGTATTTATATATACATACTTATATATTTATATATCTTATATAATTATACTTATATATTATGTTATTTATTACATATATATTTTTTGCAAATAGGTTATCTGAAGCTATATGCCTGCAGTCTGTTTTGTCTTTAGATTTCATTTTTACTTTTGTTTACTTTCCTAATACAGTGGAGAATCGGATGAAATTTGGAAACACTTGAAAGTCACAAGAACCCCCTCAAATGTTTAAGATCCTAATTAGATAATAGAATAATGACTCCCTCAAACTGTAACTTGTGCCCTTATATTAGTATCATACTTGGTTTAAAGGTTTTATTTAATTTCGAGTGTGATCAAATGAAGGAAGCTGTGTGCAGGACAAATTCTGTGGGCACCACACCCGAAACAACCATTTGGCAGGAGAAATTTTGGACTCTCTCTCTTAAGCAGAAAGTGAGAAAATTGCTTTATGAGATTCAGTAGAGCACTAGATGATCAAGCTCTAAAAGCCACTTATAAGATTGCACATACAATGCTTTAAGCCAAAATGCCTCACATCAGTGCAGAATTCCTTATTTCATCAGCCTATAGATAGCACATTAACAGAATACAGGGAACCAGTGAAGTAGAAGAAATAGAAAAGGAGCCACTTTGGAATCACATGCTCAGGAGAGGGAATGATGGCACGTCACACATCACAGTGACAGCACTAATCAAAAAGGATATTAAATCAAAAAAGTTAGCATTGCATGTCGATGACTTTAAGGAATTAATGTTAGTTAATATCAGTGGTTAGAACCTTGGAAGAGCTTTCTTTGTTCCTGCAAAAAAATAGCCACAAAATTAACTTCTGTAAATTATGTATACAAAGAGACAAATAAATACTTTAAAATAGGATGTTGGCAAACATAACATGAAGCTGTTTGCTCTGGCCCTAATGGCATGCAGATATAAAAGCTGTAAATGTTATGAAGATAAAAATATCAAGAGTCTAATCTGAGAGCCCAGATTGTTTGTGCATTTTATTCAAATGGAAGCTCTTGTACATAAAAATTTGATCATAAAATGTAATTCCACCTGAATTGACATTATGAAAATAAATGGCTACAGCTTTGTGCTAAGACAAGGAATCAGACAACCATATTTGCTGATACATACTTAAGTGCATCGTGTGTTCAAATGTTGTTCATTATAGATTTGTTGAAGGAGAGCTATTAGCTTGAAAAAAAAATTGGTTTACTTAACTGAAAATTTGGAGCACCTGAATGAACTTAATTGAAAACTGCCAAGACTGTGTAAAAAATACCATATATACCCACACAGTTTATGGATTTGAAGCAAAAATTTAACTTTGGAAAAAAGGAAAAAAATGATTCACTTGTGATAATTAGTTGAGGTTATATTTTTAATCTTACAGAAAATTATGACTATTAAAGCAATACTTGTGTATGCTCGAAGTAAAATTTTAATATTTTAAAATATTTAATTCAATTTGAAAAAAACTTAAAGCATTTGCATTTCAACAAGGAATTCTAACAGTGTTTGTCAGTGTAAGAAAAGGATCGTGAAATTTAATAAATATTTCCCTCATGGTTCACGACAAGAAAAAGAACTTTCTGTCAATTGGAGGAAAAGTGATGAATTCTGTGCTACCAGTTCAACCACCAACTTTTGTGAATTAAAGCTTTCACTGGGGGTAATTATCAAGAATTTGATATCTCAATCAGTAAAGTTGTTATTAAAAAGATATTTAATGAAAACAAGCTCTATAACTTTATATTCACTTTTTTTCACTGACATTTAATTGATACAAACATTGTATTAGTTTCAGGGGTGCAATGTAATGATTCAATATTTGTATATACAGCTTGTCTTTGGACAAAATGGGGGTTAGGCGTGGCCAGCACTCCCCTCACATGCAGTAGAAAATCTGTGTATAATTTTTGATTCTCCCAAAACTTAACTAGCCACCCCTCTGTATCTGTGGGTTATTGTCCCAGAACCTCTCAAAGATGCCAAAATCTCCAGTGCTCATGTCCTTTATAGGAAATGGTGTAGAACAGTGCATACAGTCAGCCCTTCATATCTACAGTTAATCGAATCTACAGATGTAAAACCAAGGGGTAGGGAGGGGTAACTATATTTATTGAAAAAAATTTATGGATAAATGAACCTGCACAATTCAAAACCATGTTGTTCAATGGTCAGCTTTATTGTGAAATGATCACCAAAGTAAGTCTAGTTAATATCCTTCACCACACATAGTTAAAGTTTTTTTCTTGTGGTGAGAACTTCTAAGATCTATTCTCTTATCAACTTTCAAATGTGCAGTACAGTGTCATTAACTGTAGTCACCACATTGTACATTACATCCCTGTGACTTGTTTTACAACTAGAAATCGGTACCTTTTGACTCCCTTCACACATTTCCACACCTCTCACCCCCACCTCTGGCAACTACTAGGCTATTCTCCGTGTATCTGAACTCAGGGATTGTGTTTTTTGTTTGTTTTCATTCCACATATAAATGAGATCATGTGGCATTTGTCTTTCCCTGACTTCACTAGCACACTACCCTCAGGATTCTTTCGTGTTGTCCCAGATGGCCAGATTTCATTCTTTTTTTATGGCTGAATAATACTCCCTTTTCTTGTCAATTTATCCGTGGGCATGGACTTAGGCTGTTTCCATGTTTTGGCTATTGTAAATAATGCTGCAATGAACAGCATTTTTATGTACATTTAATAGTCAGTAAGTTCATATTTCATATTTTATCATAACTATAGGTTATAGAAATGCAATGACTTTTTCATTAATGTCCATATGTCCTGATCTATCTCTAGTGTCACACTGGGCATGTGTGAAAAGGACCGATAGACCATGGAATGGCTGCCAAATTTTTTCAAGACAAATTATTCCTCGAATTTAAACTCAGAATGGGCCTGGGGTGACAAAAGAATTTATGAGCAGATTTGTCAGATTTATGAGCAAACTTGCCACTTAGTGACCATTCTTCGTTGGAATCTCTAAGTAAAAACACTTAGAAATACGCTGCTGAGACACCGCCTCCCTACCTTCCTCCCTCCCATTTCTTCATTTACATATCTAATTCATTAATAAATAAGAAAACTTCTGTTAATACTGTAAAACTATTTGTATTCCCAACACGTTTTGTAAATATCAGTTAATGTGGGGAAACAATTTAAAATGTCAAAGGCATGTTTAGACACAAATATTTTACAGTGTTCCTTATAATTGTTTCCAAATATGATACGATGTTTTACTTGAACAAAAATTGTAAACCCTATGTTAATATTTGCACCTTTTTATTCTTATGGTTTATGTAGTGCTATAAACTGCTAATGCATTTAATATGTAAGATCTGTGGTTTCCTGTTAATATTTTATAAGGACATTATGGTTTTATGGTTAACATTAATTTGATGTATTGCTTTAACAGTATAAAATACTTTAAAATAATTATTTTCTTGATGTTTAATTTGTATTAATTATGTTAACACAGTACCTACATATTATGTAAAGTATGCAATGGCTCTAATAATAAATTTCTTGTTTAACATTATGATGTTTTTAGCTAAAAACATTTAATCTAGTGTAGAGTAGTTTTAAATTTGAATAATCCAGTGGATCAAACCTGTGTTATTAGTTGTCTGAGGAAGTTTATTTTCTTTTATGTTATGAAATCTAGAATTTCTGCTTTGAGTTACCTGAGCACTTAGGAAAAATTGAATTGTTAATGTAAGGAAAATTGTTCTGTCAAGAGAATATTTCAAATTAAGTTTCTTGATTATTTTTTAAATGATAGTATTTCAACTGTATTATATGTGTCTGATAAAATATTATGACTTTCATGAAGCACCAACTCAATATCTCCATACCTAGGGGGTCTATGTAAAGTTATTGATTCGGCTATACTATCCAGCTCTAACCAATGCCACCTTGAGACAATGGACCTCTTGTTTTCGAGAGACTGAGGATATTGACAACTGCCCCTTCCTTTCAAATATCTAAAAATGTGGTAGTCAGACTATCATCTGTAAGGAAGTATTTTTATACCAGTTTTAGGTTTACTGAAAATATTAGGACAGAGTACAGAGAAATGGATATCCCCTACCCCAGAATTCTTTTTTTCTATTGCAGGTTTCCCCCGCTATCCAAACATAGATCATTGCTATGACACCTTTCTTAAGCCAAAATGGTGTAAAATGAAAAAACACTTACCACTAATTTCTGTGGTGAAAATTTGTCCCCAGACCCAAAAAATAACCTGCCAAATGATACCAAATAACACAGAAAATCTAAAATAATGCTAACATATAGTAAAAACAGGAATGATGTAATACAGAAGTTTTGTACACCCACCAATCCACTCAAGCAATGTACTCTTCCCCTTTTTTCCATTACTGGATGCCAACTAAATGAGACCACTTTGCTACTTACAGAACCAATAGTATCTTTGGGCAGCTTTCATGACTCTCTCTGCGTGTAAATAGTACAAATTGTAGATGCAGGCAAGTTCAATGTTGCTGGCATGATGTCTTTATTTTACTCACCACCATTGAAACAATTATGTCCAGTTTTACAGTAAATGTAACACCCTTACGTGTTCTCTTAGGCTTTTCTGATACCCTAGGATGATGCATCTTGCTAATGGATGAACAAAACAAATAACACAAAGCACAGTTGTCCGCAGATAACAGTTCAAAGCTATAGTGCTTGATGCTGAGATGCTGAGTCCAGTCCCGGGGAAGGTTGGGGCAAGCCCACTCTCACTGCCCGGAGTGTGCACTGCCCCTGCGACTGATCACTGCAAAACACAAAACAAAAACACTGAGCACTATTTTCACTTTCTGCCCTTTTTATAAAACGTAAAATTCATTGCAGGTTTCTTTTGGTTAGCGAAAACAGATACTAAAGTGGCTCTTGCATAAAGGCAAAGTGGGGTAACCCAAATTTTCAAAAAGTGGGGGATACCTGTATGAACATCTTGCATTAGCGTGGCACATTTGTTACAACCAATATTAATACATTCTAATACATTGTTAACTAAAGCCTATGGTTTACACTAGGCTTCACTCTTTGTGTTGTGCAGTTCCATGAGGGTTTTTCTTTTTTTAAGAGAGAGAAAAAAAGAGAAGGGAGGGAGAAAGAGTAGAAGAAAACCATCAATGTGTGGTTGCCTCTGGCACGCCCCGCACTGGGGACCTGGCCTGCAACCTAGGCTTGTGCCCTGGCTGGGGATCAAACCAGCAACCCTTTGGTTTTCAGGCCGGCACTCAGTCCACTCGGCCATAGCAGCCAAGACCAGTTCCATGAATTTTGACAAATGTATAATGTCATGTACCCACTGAATTTAGTACAGAATAGTTTTACTAAGGATGTATTTCATCCTTATTTTTAAATATATAATCACCTTTTCTTAAAAAAAATATTAAAAATATCAAAATATACCACAGGGCCACTGTAATCAAAACAGTCTGGTACTGGCATAAGAACAGATACGTAGATCAATGGAACAGAATAGAGAGCCTAGAAATGAACCCATGTCTCTATGGTCAATTAATATTTGACAAAGGGGGGACCTCTGGTCAAGATGGAGGCATAGGTAAACATGGCTCACCTCCTCGTACAACCATAGCAAAAATTACAACTAAAATACAAAAGAACTATCACCCAGAATCATCAGAATATCAAGCTGTCTGTAAGTCTGACAACCAAGGAATTAAAGAAGTCACATCCATCCAGATGGGTAGGAGGGGCCGAGACGGGGAGACGCAGAATGTGCAGACCCACACCTATGTGTGGTAGATAAAAACCAGGAGGGATCCCTGAGAACGAGGGATCACAGCCCTACACTGGACCAGCCAGCCCCAGATTCCAGTGCCAGGGTGCATCCCCATAACTTCTGGCTATAAAATCCAGTGGGGGTTGGGGCAAAGAAAGAAACTGAGAACTGAGGGTTCTCAGGGGTCTCCCCTTTAAGAGGAGAGACAGACTTAGGATTTATATAGACTCATTTCCTCTGGGCTCCAGCACCAGGACAGCAGCTGGAGGGGCACCAGTGACACATGGGGAAGAACTGAAGTGTCTCATATCAGAGCGAGTACCTTGACACCTTCCTCCTGGACAAAGTCCCAGAGGCCAGGCAGCAGCCATATTCCCTTTTCTGAGTTCTCCCCAACACAGAGGCACAGAGCAGAGGCACTGTATTGGAGATTCCATCAATGTGGTTCACATAGATTGCCCTGCCCAGGCGATTACCTGAGGCTACCCCCCATCCAACTTGTGCTTTTCTACATTAGACCATACCACTAAGATAGGGAGTCAAAGCAACTCTACCTAATACATAGAAACAAACACGGGGAGGCTGCCAAAATGAGGAGACAAAGAAACATGGCCCAAATGAAAGGTCAGGTCAAAACTCCAAAAAATGAACTAAACAAAATGGAGATAAACAATCTATCAGATACAGAGTTCAAAACACAGGTTATTAGGATGCTCAAGGAACTCATTGGGTACTTCAACAACATAAAAAAGACCCAGGCAAAAATGAAGTTTACACTAAGTGAAAAAAATAAAAACTTTACAGGGAATCAACAATGGAGTGGATGAAGCCAAAAATCAAATCAATGGTTTGGAACATAAGGAAGAAAGAAAAAAACAGAACAGCAAGAAGAAAAAAGAATTCAAGAAAATAAGAATACACTAAGAAGCCTCTGATCAACTTCAAATGTACCAACATTCTAACCATAGGGGTGCTGGAAGGAGAAGAGAAAGAACAAGAAATGGAAAACTTATTTGAAAAAATAATGAAAGAAAACTTCCCTAATTTGGTGAAGGAAATAGACATACAATGCAGGAAGCACAGACAGTCCCAAACAAGATGGACACAAGGAGGACCATACCAAGGCACATCATAATTAAAATACTAAAGGTTAAAAATAGAGAATCTTACAAGCAGCAAGAGAAAAGCAGATAGTTACCTACAAAGGTGTTCCCATAAAACTGTCGGCTAATTTCTCAAGAGAAACTTCGCAGGCTAGAAGGGATTGGCAGGAAGTATTTAAAGTGATGAAAAGCAAGGACCTACAACCTAGGTTATTGTATCCAGCAAAGCAATCATTTAGAATCAAAGGGCAGATAAAGTGCTTCCCAGAAAAGGTAAAGCTAAAGGAGTTCATCATTACAAAGCCATCATTAAATGAAATGTAAAGGGACTTATTTAAGAAAAAGAAGATTATGATAGTTATGTTCAAAACTATGAACATTAAAATGGCAATAAATTCACAACTATCAACAATTGAATCTAAAAACCAAACTAAGCAAACAAGCAAAACAGAAAGAAAATCATAAATATAGAGATCATTTGGAGGGTTATCAATTGGGAGGGGGAAGGGGGAGAGTGGGGGAAAAGGTGCAGGGATTAAGAAATAAAAATTGGTAGGTTCAGAATAGACAGGGGGATGACAAGAAGAGTAGAGGAAAAGGAGTAGCCAAAGAACTTATATGCATGGCCAGCCCATGGACATGAGCTAAGGAGGGGAATGCCAGAGGTAATGGAGGGTACTGGGTGGAAGGGTGAAAGGGGGAAAACTGGGACAGATATAATAGCATAATCAATAAAATATATATTTTAAAAAGTTGACAATGGGGGTACGAGCATACAAATAGAGTAAAAATAGCCTCCTCAATAAATGGTGTTGGAGGAACCGGACTAGTACTTGAAGAAAATGAAACTAGACCACCAACTTACACCATACGCCAGAATAAACTCAAAGTGGATAAAAGGCTTAAATGTTGTGATACTATAAACATTCTAGAGGAAAACATAGGCAGTAAAAATTCAGATATCCCATGTAGCAATATTTGTGCTCATATATCTCCTAGGGCAAGGGAAATAAAGGAAAAAATAAACAAATGAGGCTACACCAAATTAAAAAGCTTCAGCACAGCTAGAGAAACCATCGTCAAAATGAAAAGGGAACCAACTGTATGGAAGCACATGTTTGCCAATCATACATTGGACAGGGGCTTAATCTCCAAAATATATAAAGAACTCATACAACTCAACACCAGAAAGAAACAATCCGATTAAAAAATGAGCAAGGAATCTGAATAGACAGTTCCCCATGGAGAACAGAAAGAGGGCCCAGACATATTTTAAACAATGCTCAGCATCACTGGCCATCAGAGATGCAAATTAAAACCACAATGAGATACCACTTCACACCTGTCCGAATGACCATCATTAATAAATCAACAAACAACAAGTGCTAGGGAGGATGTGGAGAAAAGGGAACCCTAGTGCACTGTTGGTGGGAACGTAGACTGGTGCAGCCACTATGGAAAACAATATGGAATTTCATCAGAAAATTAAAAATGGAACTGCCTGATTCCATTGCTGGGAATATACTCTTAAGAATCCAGAAACACCAATTCAAAAGAACTTATGCATCTCTATGTTCATAGTAGCACCCTTTACAATAGTCAAGTGTTGGAAGCAACCTAAGTGCCCATCACTTAGTAGATGAAGGAATTAAAAAAACGTGATACATTTACACAATAGGTTACTATGCAGCAGAAAGAATTAAGGAATTCCTACCTTTTGCGACAGTGTGGTTTAAACTGGAGACTGTTATGCTAAGTGAAATGAGTCAGTTGCCGAAAGACAATGCCATATGATCTCATTTATAAGAGGAATCTAACGAACAAAGTAAACTAATGAGCAAAACAGAATCAGAGACATGGAAACATGGAACACACTGACAGCTGCCAGAGGGGAGGGTGGGGAATGGTGGAAAGAAAGGGAAGGGATTATTTCAAAGAACATATATGAATGACCCATGGATTTGTACAACGATGTGGAGAATGATTAAGGGAGTGGGGGTTGAGATGGGTGGAGGAGGGCAAAGGAGGAAAAATTGAACCAAATGTAATAGAATAAATACAAATAAAAAAACATTAAAATGATACAACTACTTTATGTTTTGGAATAAAAGTTGAAAGTCTTTTTTCATTATGTTATTCAGGGTTCTTTACCTACCATCAAGAAAATGTTATACTAACAAGCACAGCTTGGTTCTACTAAATTATATTATTTTTTACAAGAGTCACATGTTTATGATGTTTGCTTATTTCCTTCATCTTCAGAGTTAAATTTTAAATCTAATTTTAATCATTTAAATAATTAAAACATGTTTTTTGGATATCTTTTTCTCTCTTCCAAGGAGCTTCAGTCCTCTCTTTTTTTATTTCTAACCAGATTTTTTGTATACATATTTTGTCATCACCCTGGAAACCTCTTAGAAAGCTTATAGATTATAAATAAATGTAATTTATAAATCATGAATACATATTAGCTCTGTAACTAGGATTTTATAGCATAGCAGTTTCCATATTTTTCCATGAACTTCTAAGTTTCTGTAAAAAGGAAATTCTTCTTGAGTAGGGAACCCTAGTGTACTGTTGGTGGGAATGCAGACTGGTGCAGCCACTGTGGAAAACAGTGTAAGTTCCTCAGAAAACTAAAAATGGAACTGCCTTTTGACCCAGTGATTCTAGTGTGGGGATTATACCCTAAAAATCCAGAAACACTATTTCAAAAGAACCTATGCATCCCAATGTTCATAGCAGCACAATTTACAATAGCCAAGTGTTGGAAGCAACGTAGTTGCCCATCGGTAAATGAGTGGATCAAAACACTGTGGTACATTTACACAATGGAATACTATCTAGCAGAAAGAAAGGAGCTAATACCATTCGTGACAGCATGGATGGATCTGGAGGGCATTATACTCAGTGAAATAAGCCAGGTGGTGAAAGACAAATACCATATGCTTTCAACTATAAGTGGAGACTAATCAACAGAACAGACGAGCAAGGAAAATGTAACCGGAGACACTGAAGTGAAGAACAAACTAACAGTGAACAGAGAGGGGAGAGAGGAAGACAGGAGGAAACAGGGGAAGGGTGGTTAAGGAACATATATGGCGGACTCATGGACAAAATCAAGAGGGTGGGGTTGATGGTGGGGAAGGGATGGGAGGGGTGGGGAGAGCTGTGGTGGGAAAATGGACAAAACTGTACTTGAACAATAAAAAAAATTCTTCTTGAGTAAATTTCAACACCTGTTTCAAGGGTGCAGGTGAATCTTAACAGATTTGAGAAAAGATTCCTAGCTGTATCTTAGTCATAATGAACAAAAACAATGAGCAGTAAATATTGACCGATGGTTAAAAAATGGAATTCATGTGATTTTAACCATTTTATTAGTTTGCTAAGCTTGCCATAACAAAATACTAGAAACTGAGTGGCTTAATGAGCAGAAACTTATTTTCTTACAGTTCTAGAGGCTGGAAGCCCAACATCAAGGTGTTAGCAGGTTTGGTCTCTCTAAAGACCTTTCTCCTTGGCCTGCAGATGGCCACGTTTTTGCTGTGTCCTCACGTGGTATTTCCTTCATGCATATACCTACCTAGGTCCCCATTTCCTCTTATAAGGACACCAGTCCTTTTGGATAAAGCCCCACCCATGTGAACTCATTGAACCTTAATTATCCCTTTAAAGACTATACCTCAATTACAGTCATATTCTAAGGTGCTGGGAGTTAGTACTTCAACATGTGAATTTTGGGGGAACACAGTTCAGTCCATAACACACATCGAAATAAGTATTTTAATTTGTGTGACTTGAAAACACTAAAACATGGTTATCATTGATCAACCATGTCACTGTGAGCCAGGCACTGGACATGCATTAGTTCACCATCACAGCGTGAAGCTAGAACTAATACTTCACCAAGCAAGACTG
>PVJD01019748.1:0-11002 GCA_004026545.1 Mormoops blainvillei
CAGACTGCCAGCCTCCTCTCCAGGTGGACTGCGGCCTCTGACTCTCACCTCTCTCGCTCCTTAGAGCAGAGTCAGAGGCCACCGGAGGCGTCCACCCCACCTCGTGGCACCACCTGCAGCCAGGGGTCTCTTGGTTGGGCCTGGCCACGGCCTTGCCCGCATAGCTCAGGGCCCAGTTTGGACACGTGGCCGTCTCCACTTGGCGTGCCTCCCTCCACACAAATGTGAGCATGTGCACGCACTAGCTGGCCCAACCCTCACGCTCATGGGCACAGTGCACCGTGCACTTTCCCATTGACTGTCACCCACATCGATCGCAGCAGCTCTCCCCTACTGTGTGCCAGGGAGTGCTCCGGGTGCTCCCCATCCACTCTCTGATCTCCACTCTCAGAGACCAGGCTGGGTGAGCTCATGCTGTTCACGTCTTACGGGCCGGAGACCCAAGGCCAGAGAGGGGCAAGGATGCATCCCAGGCACACGGGGACTGTGTAAAGGAGCTGGAGCACTTTAACCCCATCACCTGCCTCCCAGCCAAGGGCTCCTTCCACCAGAGCACACTGACTGCAGACTCAGAATCCAGCATTAGAATGTGTGTACACAGTGCCCACATTTGTACATATAAACGTGTGCCTGTATCTATGCCTTTGTGCAGGTGTTCCTCACACAGCATCTGTGACTAATAACATGCCTACACACAGAAGGAGAGTGAGTCCCTTGCTCATGTGGCCTCCCACAGCCCTGCGTGGTTTCTCCCGGTGCTGTCATTGTTTCCCTCACTGTGCTGATTGTGTCTTGAGAACACGATGCCCTGTTACCCAGCACTGGTCCATGTTTACTCAGTACATATTTGAATGCCCTTAGAACCTGGGTACCAAGACCCCTACTAAAGCAATGAGAATTCAAATGATCAAAGAGACACATTTCCAAAATCACCACCACAACTACACTACACTCTGAGTACCCAGAATCCTAAAAATCCCTGCCCTTGTGGCTTAGTGTCTGCTTCCAGTGCCTGCATGGCCTTATCCCAGTGTCTGTCCATGTAAAAGCAGGCCACACAACAGGAGTATTCGCCCCTAGGTGAAGGGGTGGCCAAAGGGTCAGTTTGTGGATCAGGGGAATTTCTGAAGATATACTGTGGACAGAACTTGGTGATGTGACTGGATTATCTGCAAACATCTATGAGTGGCAGGATGGAGGCAAGAAGACAAGGGAGGTGGGCTGTAGGTGGAGTGCCTCCATATGTCCTCTTGTCCCAGTCTCAATACAAATGTTACAGGTGGGCTATTTGAACAAATGAATTACTGAGCAGGGGGTTCAGTGACCAAGCATCAGTGAACAAACATACTCATGTATACACACATAAACAGACATACTCTTTTTTATTCCATTGACAAAGAGTGTGACCTTTTTATACATTGGAAATATTTAAATTCTGTATTTGTGTTTGTACATCATCATTCTACTATTTGTAACAGATCTGAACTTGTTCTCATGGCTACCCTATATTCTTTGTTCTCTCTCTTTCTCCCCTCGTCTCCTCTACTGTACTCCCCACTTTCCAGTATGCTTATGCCCTGGCCAACTTCATTCAGTCCCAGGGCATCAGCTCCCTGAAGGTGTGGACCAGCCACATGAAGAGGACTATCCAGACGGCTGAGGCCCTGGGCGTCCCCTATGAGCAGTGGAAGGCCCTGAACGAAATTGATGCGGTGAGATGTAGGGGAATGGATTTCCTGGTGGATGGCGGGGCTTGACTCTGGGCTTATACCCTGGATTGCCTCTGTTCCAGCCTCTATGGTAACCTAATTAATTCAACAAACATTTCTTAACAACCTGCCATGTGCCAGACACTATTCTGTATGCTAAGGATCCAGTGAAGGTCAGAAAAGAACAGGCAAGTTTTCTTTCCTCATGGAGCCCAAAGGCAGACAGTAAATAAGACACCACATCTCATGTGACAAAGGATTGTGAGAGAAGTACAGGGTACTGTGGAGGCCCAGAAGGTGAGGGTGCTCCTGACAAGACTAGGTGGTGGGAGATTTACAAGGAAAGCTTCGTACATGAAGCTAGAGGTAAGAAAAGAAACAGGCAAAATGGACTGGGAATGAGAGGATAAATTTAATTTCAGTGTCAAGGAACAGCTCATGTGAAGGCCTAGAGGTAGGAAGAGAGCATGGCATGTTCAGAAAACTGAGCATAGAATAGCAGAGAGGTTGGGACTGTTATTGTGAGGTCTGGAGATAAGAAAAGGTCACAAAGGAAGGTAACTCATAGGGCTTTATATCATCTTGAGGGATTTGAATGCTGCCCTATAAAAAGGAAGCCATCGATGTGGTCTAAGTCAAGGAGGAGTGGCTTGAATGTAATTCACATTTTTTCAAGTAAAAAGACCACTCTGGTCACGTGTGGAGACTAGGTACAAAAAAGACCAGAATGAGCATGTAGACCAGTATGGAGATGGCTGCATTAGTCCAGGCAAGAGGTGAGGGTGGCATTGGAGATGGAAAGAAGAAGAAAAACTTAGGGAACATTTCATCTGACACTCATGAGATGGAAATCTCTCTTCAGGGTCAGGTTTTCTCATGAGGTCTTTGAAAAGGCATTGTTTCCTCTCCATTGTCTCACCTGCAGTATATATATATTCTGACATCAAGTAGCAATGTACAGGTAATGATTGTTAGACCTCAGAGTAAAAGCTTCACCACAGGTGTAGATAACTTGAATGTAGGTAGATTAACATGCTTGTCTACTGAATATACCCGTACAAATACAGACAAGTATGTGTGCATACATACATACATATGTACTCAACTACTGATGCACAGTGATACATATACTTAGGAAAGGTATATACAGCATTGTTCTAGATATCACATGTATTTGCTATAAAACACATGCAAGAAAATATTCTAAAGCTTCATCATAAGAACACTGTTATGCTTTGTTTCTGGCACGCACATGATGTAAACATTTATTGGAAATCTACTGCTTCACCACTGGGGTGGTACTGGAGATGGGGAATGGTTCCTGTCTTCACTGAGTTTTCAGGCTAAACAGGGCAGACAGAGAAATAAACAGAGGAATGCAAAACAGTGTGTGTAATACAGGTTCTGATAGGCTAGTCTACAGGCACACAGTTGTCAGGACAGGGCATCTGGCTCAGGCAGGATCTACCTGAAGTAAATGATGCCAGTGTTAGCTTGAGAGGTCAATACTGAGCCAGGTAGAGGAGATCAGGAATGGTATGACAGGCAGAGAGAACAGCTTGAGCAAAGAGAGTATTGTGTGTGTGTAGAGCTGCTACAGTTGCAGCAGTGGGGAGTAAGAGGGAGGAAAAAGGAATAGATTTGAGATAATTTTATGAGGTACAATCTCAGCAATCCATTGTGAGAGGGTGGGTCAGGAAGAAGCAAGAATTTAGAATGATGCCTATGGTTTGTTTTCCATGATCAATAATATATTAATAATAAGTTCCATTGATTGAGTCTTTAAAATGCACTTTGTACCTCCTGTACTAGTCTCTTTTGCACATACTACCTCTAATATTCAAAACATTTCTGTGTGGTAATTGTAATTCTCCTCATTTTGCAGATAAGGAAAATAAAATTCAGAGAGGTTAGGCAATTTTCCTTAAGTCAGTAGGGAATCAGTGACCATTTATTTCCACAGGCAACAGATTCCCAGAGTGCCTCAGAATAGAAAATTGAAGCCAGCCCTGGCTGGTGTGGCTCAGTGGATTGAGTGCCAGCCTGCAAACCAAAGGGTCACTGGTTTGATTCCCAGTCAAGGCACATGCCTGGGTTGCAGGCCAGGTCCCCAGTTGTGGGTACGTGTGAGGCAACCACACATTGATATTTCTCTCCCTCTCTTTCTCCCTCCCTTTCCCGCTCTCTAGAAATAAATAAATAATTTTTTTTTTTAAAGTTGAAGCTGATCTGTAAAGACCTTGGGTATTCTGTAGGGTGCACTTTCTGTCATGAGCACTATCAGTTGGAGAAGTTTGACAATGCAAAGCTGTTTGTGGGCTAGACAGAGATGACCCTCACCCCTGAGGGAAACCTGATAGATTGCTCAAAAGACAACAGCCAGAACCTGCTGCTTCCCCTACAGGAAGGTCTAACTAATACTTGGAATTCACGCAATCAGAAGGAAAACATAAATTCAACATCACTTTCCTACGCCAGCAGCAACCACCTCACTTCTGAGGGCTTCTCAGTAGACTTGGAGCTCTCATGTGCTCCTGAGGAACAGTCTCTGAGCTCCCAATTTCTTCTTTGGGTGAGGAGAATGTATCTCCCCTAGACCCACTGTGAAATCGTGAGGGATTTACTAATCTTGCCTTCTGAGATTTCTGTAGATAGCTGTTTCTTTGTCTGCCAGAGGTCCTGGAGCAGAGGTAGGGACAGGAAGGATGAGAAATGCTATAAAACAGGAGAACCCTGCTGTGGACAGCAAAAACTTGCATACACAGTCACAGACACACACCCCACGTATGCTTACAGTCACATACATGTACTTCACAAACACATGGACCCACTAGTCAGACACAGGCACTCTCTCAGACATATCTACCAGTAACACCTACACCATATGCATGCACACACACACACACTTACAGAGACACCTAGAGATACATACAGATACACTCACAATCACCATAGACACTCATGCAGTCTTTGCATCTTTCTATATCACATGAACACAGACGCATACCACAGACACATGCACAGTACAGACACATAGCCTCAAGCATATTACCACAAATTCACACAGTAGTTCAGACACAGGCACACAGATGTTCACACATATATACCACAGACATAATGAAGGCCATACAGAGTCACAAATACACATGCCACAGATACACTTAGACACACATGGAAAGACATACCACAGAAACACCTATGCAGGCACATTGTCAGATGCTCGGACACCCTGTGCACACACACGCAATCACACAAGCACACTACATATAATGAGATAAATACACAAACACAAAGCATAGATCCTTCAACATACCACAGGTACACATGATAAACATGCTGCACACACATCCTTAAGCCCACATGTTGATAGAAATCCATACATATATGTACAAGGTACACCAACAAACCTATTAGGACAATCATATAGAAACATCCCAGAGACCTACCACATACTCATCCTGAACACACCTATACACATGCACTTACTCTCATGTCTGCACAGCCACACACCTTGTATACACACACACTCAGACAGCAGGGACAAATACACCTATGTACTAGTGTTCTGCAATCATTTGGCCTCAAAACTGTGCTAAAGGCTGTGTGGGGTTCATTTTGTGAATACTTTTTTTCCCCAAATAACTTTTCTCAGGGTGTGTGTGAGGAGATGACCTATGAAGAAATTCAGGAACATTACCCTGAAGAATTTGCACTAAGAGACCAAGATAAATATCGCTACCGCTATCCCAAGGGAGAGGTAAGGTTTGACGGGTGGACTGATTCATAGAACTCCTCCCCAATGTCTCCATTCCAACGGTTAGGTTCCATAGATTCCTAGATTGCTTTAGAAACAAGATGAAGCATATTTTTCAGCAACTGCCATTCCACAAGGCACATGATTATCTGGCCCTTGGATGTCTCAGATTCTTGCCTATAGGCAAGAGATTCCTCAGTTTTAAAAGCTACATATTTGCCTGCTTACTTCCTCTCTGCTTTCAGGAAGACTCACTTTATCCTGGACTTTGTCTCTGGTATCCTTTCACTAAAGGCACTTGAAATAATTCAACATACTATAATTTCCTGATGTTTTATTGTCAAGTTGTCTAAAGCTCCAGCCTCTCTGGGCAGTGGGTTGGAATCCAAATGGGCAATGGCTAATATTTTAACCTACTTCTTTCCCACCACATGAACCAGACCTGATGGTTCCCTATCCCCATATGAGGTAAATCCTCATTGCTTTCTACCCAGTCTCCATTTAGACAGTTCCACATTTTAGAGCATTTATTAGTCATATTCCATTTCTGATACAAATTCCTGGGAACAATTGTCGGAAAAGGTGGACATCGGAGAAGATACAACAATTGATATCCTGTGTTACAAAGCATTTTCACATTTTTATCTTCATCCTCAGAAATATCATTATAGCCCTGGCTGGTGTAGTTCAGTGGATTGAGTACTGGACTGCAAACTGAGAGGTCGCCAGTTCAATTCCCAGTCAGGGCACATGGCTGAGTTGCAGGCCAGGTCCCCAGTTGGGGGCGTGCAATAAGCAACCAGTGATGTTCCTCTCACACATGGATGTTTCTCTCCCTTTCTCCTTCCCTTCCCCTCTCTCAAAGATAAATAAAAATAAAATATTTTTTTACAAAGGTCCTGGTGGGGATTCAGTCCTAGATGATACTTGGGGTATAAAATTCTAGTTTGATGGTTGTTTTTTCTCAGCACTTTGAAGATATTATCTCCACTGTTTTCTGACTTCTAAGGTAGCTAAGAAGTCTCCTATCAGTCTAATTGATGTTTCTTTTCTCTTGGCTGTTTTTAGGGTCTTTGTATCTTTATTGCTTTTAAGTTGTACTCTGATATGTCTGAATATTAATTCATTTTCACTTATCTTGAGTGGGTTGGGCTCCTGAATCTGAGTATTAGGATTCTTCATCACTCCTAGAAAAACTCTTGGACATTATATCTTTAACTATTCCTCTCTCACCTGCTGTCTATCAGCTCCTTCTGGAAATACAATTGGATGTGTGTTGCTCCTGTCTCTATTCTTTAGTCTCCTTTTTTCTTATTTTTGATCTCTTTGCTGCAATTGGAGTAATTTCTTCATCTCTGTCTTCCAAATTCCTATTTCTTAAGTTGTATCTAAACTTCTGTTTACTCCATCCATTGAATTTTCAATTTTAATGAATATTTTTTGTTTCTACAATTCTATTTAGTTTTCTTTCAAATCTATATCATCTATTTAGTAGCATCTTGTTTTTTCCTTAAATTTTTTACTCCCTCTTTTATTTCTTTAAAATGTTTAAACATATTTGTTTTATATTTTGCATTATTTATTTTAAGTTTTAAAGGTTCCCTTCTTGGGGTTTTTTTCTGCTTATTTTCACTCAGGATATTTTATTTTCCTTGCATACTATGTGAGCTTCAGTTTGGCAAAAATTTAACTGTGGGATCCCATGAAATCTGAGTTGAGAGAATCCAGAGAAAATTTCTATTTGTTTGTTCCAGGCACTCCCAGGTGCTAACAACTTGAAATCACTTGTTATTAAAATCTCAACTTAACACTTTCTCAAACACATGGATGTTGTAATGCTCAACCACAAACCCACTAGATAGTAGACTTATGGTTGTACATTCTTGTAGGAGGCATTTCCTAATTTTTTGTACTAAGAGTCAAGCAGACACAGATACATGTTCTTATTGTTTCTCTTTGCCTATATATATATACTTTTTTTCTAGTTTACACTTTTATCGAGGATGTAGCCCTTTGAGGGTCTCAGGTTTATTTGAGAATTTCAGTCGCAAGTCCCTAACTTGTGCATACCTAAGGCCTTGTCTCCTGTCTCTATAAGGTTTTAAAAACTCAAGTGCCTTGTATAGCATGATTGATAAGTGCCCCAAGGGTAGTCATAGCTTCTACATCCACTTATCACTCTCTTTTCCCAAGGTTTTCTTCATTTTGGAAGCTTATATTTATTTATTTTATTTTTTATTTCATATTGTATTTTTTCCATTACCGTTTACTCGCCTTATACTCCCCTCCCCCCCAACAATCGCCACACTGTTGTCCATGTCCATGAGTTATTTTTCCTTTTTGCTCAATCCCTCCACCCACTAACCTCCCCACTCCACTTAGCTGTCACCTTACTTTCCATCTATGAGTCTGTCTCTACTTTGCTTGTTAGTTCAGTTTGTTCATTAGATTCCACATATGAGTGAAATCATATGGTATTTGTCTTTCTCTGACTGGCTTATTTCACTTAGCGTAATGCTCTCCAGATCCATCCACACTGTCACAAAGGGTACAATTTTCTTCTTTTTTACAGGCAAGTAGTATTCCACTGTGTAAATGTCCCATAGTTGTTTTATCCACTCATCTACTGATGGACACTTGGGCTACTTCCATATCTTAGCGACTGTAAATAGCACTGCAATGAACATAGGGGTGCTTATATTCTTTCATATTAGTGTTTTGCTAGAACTCTGTATTTATGGCATTTCTTTTATTTTCTTGAAAAGTCAGTGGTGCAGGTATTTATTTTATTTAGCTTTTCTAGGAATTTTTGTAGTGGGAGGTTTCGTTATTGTTATTGATACCTAGTTGAATATATTGATTGTTTCCCCCATTTGATAGATGAGAAACCAAGACCCTAAGAAGACAATGAGTTGCTTAAGGTCATACTGCTGGCTCAACAACTGGACTGGCACCACAACCAAGTTTTCCTGATTCCTAGTCTAGAGTTCCTCTCCTCTGTGCCTCCCTTTCTTACTCAAGTATTTTTTTCTTATTTTTAGTCCTATGAGGATCTGGTTCAGCGTCTGGAGCCAGTTATAATGGAGCTAGAACGGCAGGAAAATGTACTGGTGATCTGTCACCAGGCTGTCATGCGGTGCCTCCTAGCCTACTTCCTGGATAAGAGCTCAGGTAACACTGTTCTCTCCGTTCCTGGTATGGGGAGTTGGGTGTGGTTTGAGACTCTGACACTAGCAATCTGTGGTTTATATCTTAGTAGTTAAGAGCACAATATCTAAAACAAAGATGCTTGAGTTCGAGTTCTTGCTCTTTCACTTACTAGCTTTGGCAAATTACTTTAACTTCTCATCTGTAAAATGGGGAGAACAATGATTAAGTTTAAATAAATTAACATTTGTAAATAGCTTAGAACAGTTCATGACACATAGCATGGACAACATAAGTGTTAGCTACTATTACTAGTATTACTACCATTCTGAGCTAATGTATTCAAAGCCAGCCTTAACAGTTTGCCTCAATCTGGAAAAGCTGAGCCAGTATTTCTCTGAAGTTTGCTATCATCAGGTGGTAATGGACCCTTAGTGGCCTCGTGATTTTGATTATAGATTTCTATATTTGCTGTAGAGATGATTTCCTCGAGATAGTGTTTTCATTTTTAAAAATTTAAATGATTATTTTTTTAAATATGTAAACATTGTAATTTACAGAGTATTTATACACTGACTACATATACTGATTCACAAACTAGGGCAGATTGTCTGGCAAGGGACTGTTGTGCCCCCCTCAGGTGTGACATTATACTTCTGATGTGGATGCTGTGGTATTGGTATCTCCAGGACACTGAGGGTGCGTAAGGACAGAGCAAAGCCATATCTGAAGTGTGCAATGTTTGTAGATTTGTATCATTTCTATGTTGTTAGTTTCAAAATCAAGGACACTTGTAATATGGAGTCATCCAGAATTGGAACCCAGGGAACTTGAGAACTTGACTTTGGACAAATCATTTCCTCTATCAGGTCCTCAATCTCCTCACTGGAAAAGGTGATGGGGGTTGGGGTGGGAGACCTTGTGTTACCAGATTTCTGATACTGTCCACCTATCTACTGCTTGGCGTTGTCTTTGAGGCTGTGAGGTGGACACTGTAACCCAACTGTGCAGATAAGGAAATGGAGGCTCCGAGAGGTGAAGTGACTGGCCCTACCTAGGTCATGGGGTTTAGAAAGGCTGGAAGAGACATCGATCTCAGATAAATTCTAGATGTGTTCCCCTGCCCCTACCCCACATGTGCATGGAGTGTGTCAGCAGCAGGTGTGCGTCCTGGTTGTTTGCACACTACTTTATCCTCTTCCTACCTGCTTTCATGCGCGGGCCACGCCAGCTGCTCACAGCTGCCCTGGGAGCTGAGCCGGGCAGGCTGAGCCCGTGCTCCTACCCCTATTACCCAGGTGAGGCCCAGAGAGACGACATGCCTAGGAATGCTGGCCCACCGGACCGCAGAGCTGGGGAACCCTCAGAGTAGCCTGGTCCAGCCCCATACTCGGAGAGGTGGGACATCTAAGGGCCAGAGAGGGAAAAGGCAGGGCCAGCCCACATGTGGAGGCCATGGCAGAGCGGGGCCAGAGGCCTCAGGCAAGCGGGTCCCCTACTGAGAGTCTGTCCTGTCACGTGTGCCACGAGGAACAGTAACTCCCACAGAGTATTGGCGAGGTTGGAAGGAGATCGTGCACCAAAGTGCCGGGCGCAGGGCCTGGCGGCGATGGTGACGAAGACGAGGAGGAGGAGCAGGATGGATGCCCAGGAAAGTGCCAAAACAGATGTCTCGGTGGGGCTGGGAGGGCATCGGCAGGTCTCTTCCCTCAAGGGCGGGAAGCCGTGAGCCGTTGGGGTCCTGGCTCAGTGGAGGGAGATGGGGAGTGGAATGGGCAGTTTGGGAGGGCGGGCAGGTGGGTGGCGTCAGAAAGTGTTGAGAGGGGGAGGTGTCACGCCCAAGACACTGTGAGCCCCTCGGAGGCAGTGGCGGCAGAGGGCAGTGGGCAGAGCACACACCTGAACTCAGAGGGTTCCGGGTGCCAGGCCCAGCGCTGCCTCTTCCCGGCTGTGTGCCTTAGGGCGAGTGTCTTCTCTCTCGCAGCCTCACTGTCCTCATCCGTGCAATGGGCCTGATCATCCCCTCCCCTCGGGGATGTCGGGCAAGCAACACGTAGGCCCATTCAAGAAATGGTGAGGGGACAGTCGGAACACTGTATGCGTGAGAGGCAATAACTGGAAACAAGTGAATCGACGAAAGGTTGTCCATCGACAAGAGCGAGAGGAGTCAGAGGGCACAGGCCTGGGGGGGGGAAAACGCTGTGGAGCTGCCCAGGTACCCGCACACCTCACCCGAGGGCCTGGTGCGCAGTAGGTTGTCAGGAAACACCTGGGGAGAGGCAATGTGGGCCTCTGCGGCCGGGGAGCCTGTGGAAGGCCCGGGGCTGGGGCGTGGGTGGGGGGAGGTGGGAGGCCTGCCTTGGTGTCATGGTTGCCCTGCACGGGAGGAGGC